>JAVIAB010000025.1:2503954-2701454 GCA_032433765.1 Megaustenia siamemsis | reverse complement strand
CCACTGGCAGAAAGGAGAGTCATAATGTCACAGTAGATGTGATAGCAAGCACTTTCCACTGGCAGTAAGGAGAGTCATAATGTCACAGTAGATGTGATAGCAAGCACTTTCCACTGGCAGTAAGGAGAGTCATAATGTCACAGTAGATGTGATAGCAAGCACTTTCCACTGGCAGTAAGGAGAGTCATAATGTCACAGTAGAGGTGATAGCAAGCACTCTCCACTGGCAGTAAGGAGAGTCATAATGTCACAGTAGAGGTGATAGCAAGCCCTTTCCACTGGCAGTAAGGAGAGTCATAATGTCACAGTAGAGGTGATAACAAGCACTTTCCACTGGCAGTAAGGAGAGTCATAATGTCACAGTAGAAGTGATAACAAGCCCTTTCCACTGGCAGTAAGGAGAGTCATAATGTCACAGTAGATGTGATAACAAGCACTTTCCATTGGCAGTAAGGAGAGTCATAATGTCACAGTAGAGGTGATAGCAAGCACTTTCCATTGGCAGTAAGGAGAGTCATAATGTCACAGTAGAAGTGATAGCAAGCACTTTCCACTGGCAGTAAGGAGAGTCATAATGTCACAGTAGATGTGATAGCAAGCACTTTCCATTGGCAGTAAGGAGAGTCATAATGTCACAGTAGAAGTGATAGCAAGCACTTTCCACTGGCAGTAACGTGAGTCATGTCACAGTAGTGATTATAGCAAGCACTTTCCACTGGCAGTAAGGTGAGTCATGTCACATGTGTGTGTGTGTGTGTGTGTGTGTGTGTGTGTGTGTGTGTGTGTGTGTGTGTGTGTGTGTGTGTGTGTGTGTGTACTGGCAGTAAGGAGAGTCATAATGTCACAGTAGAAGTGATAGCAAGCACTCTCCACTGGCAGTAAGGAGAGTCATAATGTCACAGTAGAGGTGATAGCAAGCACTCTCCACCGGCAATAAGGAGAGTCATAATGTCACAGTAGAAGTGATAGCAAGCACTTTCCACTGGCAGTAAGGAGAGTCATAATGTCACAGTAGATGTGATAGCAAGCACTTTCCACTGGCAGTAAGGAGAGTCATAATGTCACAGTAGATGTGATAGCAAGCACTTTCCACTGGCAGTAAGGAGAGTCATAATGTCACAGTAGATGTGATAGCAAGCACTTTCTACTGGCAGTAAGGAGAGTCATAATGTCACATTAGAAGTGATAGCAAGCACTTTCCACTGGCAGTAAGGAGAGTCATAATGTCACAGTAGAGGTGATAGCAAGCACTCTCCACTGGCAGTAAGGAGAGTCATAATGTCACAGTAGAGGTGATAGCAAGCCCTTTCCACTGGCAGTAAGGAGAGTCATAATGTAACAGTAGATGTGATAACAAGCACTCTCCACTGGCAGAAAGGAGAGTCATAATGTCACAGTAGATGTGATAGCAAGCACTTTCCACTGGCAGTAAGGAGAGTCATAATGTCACAGTAGATGTGATAGCAAGCACTTTCCACTGGCAGTAAGGAGAGTCATAATATCACAGTAGATGTGATAGCAAGCACTTTCCACTGGCAGTAAGGAGAGTCATAATGTCACAGTAGAGGTGATAGCAAGCACTCTCCACTGGCAGTAAGGAGAGTCATAATGTCACAGTAGAAGTGATAGCAAGCACTTTCCACTGGCAGTAACGTGAGTCATGTCACAGTAGTGATTATAGCAAGCACTTTCCACTGGCAGTAAGGTGAGTCATGTCACAGTAGAGGTGATAGCAAGCACTTTCCACTGGCAGTAAGGTGAGTCATGTCACAGTAGAAGTGGCAGAAGTGATAGCAAGCATTTAGCACTGGCAGTAAGGTGAGTCATGTGACAGTAGAAGTGGCAGAAGTGATAGCAAGCATTTAGCACTGGCAGTAACGTGAGTCATGTCACAGTAGTGATTATAGCAAGCACTTTTCACTGACAGTAAGGTGAGTCATAATGTCACAGTAGTGATTATAGCAAGCACTTTTCACTGACAGTAAGGTGAGTCATAATGTCACAGTAGTGATTATAGCAAGCCCTTTCCACTGGCAGTAAGGAGAGTCATAATGTCACAGTAGAAGTGATAGCAAGCACTTTCCACTGGCAGTGAGGAGAGTCATAATGTCACAGTAGAAGTGATAGCAAGCACTTTCCACTGGCAGTAACGTGAGTCATGTCACAGTAGTGATTATAGCAAGCACTTTTCACTGACAGTAAGGTAAGTCATAATGTCACAGTAGTGATTATAGCAAGCACTTTTCACTGACAGTAAGGTAAGTCATAATGTCACAGTAGTGATTATAGCAAGCACTTTCCACTGGCAGTAACGTGAGTCATGTCACAGTAGTGATTATAGCAAGCACTTTCCACTGGCAGTAAGATGAGTCATGTCACAGTAGAGGTGATAGCAAGCACTTTCCACTGGCAGTAAGGTGAGTCATGTCACAGTAGAAGTGGCAGAAGTGATAGCAAGCATTTAGCACTGGCAGTAAGGTGAGTCATGTGACAGTAGAAGTGGCAGAAGTGATAGAAAGCATTTAGTACTGGCAGTAAGGTGAGTCATGTCACAGTAGTGATTATAGCAAGCACTTTTCACTGACAGTAAGGTGAGTCATAATGTCACAGTAGTGATTATAGCAAGCACTTTTCACTGACAGTAAGGTGAGTCATAATGTCACAGTAGTGATTATAGCAAGCACTTTCCACTGGCAGTAACGTGAGTCATGTCACAGTAGTGATTATAGCAAGCACTTTCCACTGGCAGTAAGGTGAGTCATGTCACAGTAGAGGTGATAGCAAGCACTTTCCACTGGCAGTAAGGTGAGTCATGTCACAGTAGAAGTGGCAGAAGTGATAGCAAGCATTTAGCACTGGCAGTAAGGTGAGTCATGTGACAGTAGAAGTGGCAGAAGTGATATAAAGCATTTAGTACTGGCAGTAAGGTGAGTCATGTCACAGTAGAAGTGGCAGAAGTGATAGAAAGCATTTAGTACTGGCAGTAAGGTGAGTCATGTCACAGTAGAAGTGGCAGAAGTGATAGAAAGCATTTAGTACTGGCAGTAAGGTGAGTCATGTCACAGTAGAGGTGATAGCAAGCATTTACCACTGGCAGTAACGTGAGTCATGTCACAGTAGAGGTGATAGCAAGCACTTTCCACTGGCAGTAAGGTGAGTCATGTCACAGTAGAAGTGGCAGAAGTGATAGCAAGCATTTAGCACTGGCAGTAAGGTGAGTCATGTGACAGTAGAAGTGGCAGAAGTGATAGCAAGCATTTAGCACTGGCAGTAAGGTGAGTCATGTGACAGTAGAAGTGGCAGAAGTGATAGCAAGCATTTACCACTGATAACAAGGAGAGCCATAATGTGTAGCTACAAGGATTGCTGACATACTTTAGCAGGACTGGTTGACAGGCTAAGCGCGTCGTTTAGCAACACTGATTGACAGATTGAATGTGTTTAGTTGGACAGTTTGCGAGCAGTAGCGAGCACTTGGACATCAATGTCACAAACTGACTATACTATCCGTATTTTCTTGTTTGATTCTACGAAGGCTGTCTGTCTACTCATGTCTTAAGTCAGACACATTGTTTCTTTGAATCTCAACGCGACATCTCATGCACATTAGAATCTGCAGCATTTATAGATGAATATCTCCCGAGTCTAATGCATTCCACTGATGATTAAAATGGATATTTTATGTGAGTGTTTCCACTTTGGTTTACCACATAGAAAAACGTCAAATGTCTGGCTAAAGTCAATATTTGCGTGTGAATGATATTTTAGTAGTTAATGACCATAACAAACCGATCAAACATCGGCACATTTGACAGTTTCTAGTCTGAGAAACTACATTTTTAAGAAGTGTTCATTTTTTCTTTCCCTAAGATATATATATATATTTTTTTTTTTCTTTCCCTCGGATATATATATATACATTACCCCAAAAATCATGTGCTGAAGGTCTGTAAAATATAGGGTCACTAACACCATATTTCCCTATACGCCACTTGGTGTGACGGGGGTACATAAAAATATTATATATATATATATATTTTATCTTTCCCTAAGATATATATTTTTTTGTCTAAAATCATGTGCTGAAGGTCTGTAAAATATAGGGTCACTAACACCATATTTCCCTATACGCCACTTGGCGTGACGGGGGTACTTTACTTTTTACTAAGATATATATATATATATTGTTTTTTTTCTTTCCCTAAGATATATATGGGAGAAGCTGCATTGACCACATTTTTACTCTACGACTTATATTGGAGGAACACATTGAAAAGCAAAAACCTTTTGTACTTAACTTCATCGACTTCAAAAAAGCATTTGATAGTATCCATAGAGATTCTTTGTGGAAAATTCTGAAGCAATATGGCTTACCATCAAAAATCATATATATTATCCAAGACATGTATGTACACATGTGCAGTTCGAACAGAGGAAGGACTGAGCGAATGTTTCCCAATAGAAACTGGGGTTAAACAAGGATGTATTTTATCGCCCTTGTTATTTGGAATTGTTATGGACTTCATAATGAAGAAATGCTGCACAAGGCATCGAATGGATACAAGGATACAATTTGGAGGACCTCGACTTTGCTGATGACATAGTTCTCATCAGCAGTCAGATAAAAACGATGCAGGAAAACACAAATGAATTATCATCAATAGCCAGCAAAATTGGGTTTGAGATCAATCATGAAAAGACTAAAGTCATGAAAAGTTTAATTCCAACAGACGATAAAATATACATGGAAAACAAACCAGTAGAAGAGATCGACCACTTTATCTATCTTGGAAGTCACATCAAGTCGAGAAGCGGATACAAGCAAAGAAATTAGAATCAGAATAGCTAAAGCAGCAATGTCTTTCAGAAGCCTTGAAAAGTTGTGGAAATCAAAACGAAACAGCACAAACACAAAACTTAGGCTATTCAAATCAAATGTACTATCAACCCTTACGTATGCGTGTGAAAGCTGGAAAAGAACAAGAGATATAGAAACAAAGTTGAACGCATTCGAAAATAAATGTCTAAGGAAAATACTTGGTATAGCGTGGAACGAATTCAAAACAAACGAGGAAATTAGATAAATCGCCAATCAACCACTAATATCTTCAGTAATAAAGAAAAGACGATGGTCATATGTTGGACATGTGATGAGAAGAGATAATAACCGAATAGCAAAGCAAGCCCTCATGTGGGAAACAACAGGTAAGAGAAAAAGAGGAAGACCCAGGGAGACACTGAGAAGAACATTGATGAGAGAGGCAAGAGCAGCAGGATTCGGCTCCCTCAATGGGATAGAGCTGCTTGCACAGAACAGAGACAAATGGCGAGATTTGATAAAATATCTTTAAAAGAAAACTGCTAGAACAAAAATTCAGATAAGAGAAGGAGTATCTTGGTCTACGCCCTATGGGCCAGCTACGGCTCGAAAGGTCAATAGATAGATAGATAGATGTATATATATATTTTTTCTTTCCCTAAGATGTATATATATATTTTTTTCTTTCTTTTTTTTTTTGAGTTCGCCAGCTTTCACCTCTGGCGATGTCCCTAGAGACCAAGGAGCTGAATTTGCGTTTTTCCTTGGCAACCCTGTGCACAAGGGTCCCTCGCCACACAGGCAGATAACCCATCTTCGGAGGTACTCATTTTTTTTTTTCTGTCGATGAGTAATTGATGTTTCAAGCCTGGCCTCGACGCCGAGGGGTGGTTGCCGTAGTGAGATAGGACCCAAAAAAAATCCCACCTAACGCAGTCAGGATTTGAACTCACAACCTATCCGTCTCGATACCGGCGTCTTGACTCGAGATCAGCCAGCCTTCCATTTTAAGATATAACTTCTTCTAAACACTTGAAAGGGATATTACAAGAAGAGAGCTACACCTGATGAAGGTGTCTTCTGCCGAAGCGTTGCAGCTTGTCTTGTCTTTCTTTCCGTTTAGATATCCCATACAATGTATTTTATATATTAGAAGATGAGAACCAAGTCAACTAAAGTATCACATACAAACAACAGTGAAAAGTGATCCATCACTTTCGCAGATGAAAGAGCGTGTGCGCTACTCCCTATGCTGACTGCATTCCCAACATAAAATATGCATTAAGATAACCAGTTGCTTATAACGAGATTTCCTGATTTCCGGGGTCCAATGTGGTTTAAAGCTTGACAAACTGTCAGAAGTGAAGAAATATAGCCCACGGCAAAACGGGCACTCAGCTACATAATCTTCATGCCAACGTTGTGCTAGCAGACCTGGGCGATAGGCGCGTCAAATTATTACTGACACGAAATGTGTTAGACGCATGGTTAGAGACAGCATGAGAGAAAAGACCAGAAATGAAGAACTGAGAGAAAGGCTAGGAATAACCATGACATTGAATACCTAAATAAACAACAAATAAAATAATTTGGTCACGTGATTAAACAGACAGAAGTAAATGTAACATGAGTCATCAACAAAGGTTATCAGAATGAAAGGTTAAGGGTCAAACATGATCGAATATTAGAGACACTAGCAAACATGAGATGTTTCCAGAATAGCTCTGCCTGTCTCTCTCTCTCTCTCTCTCTCTCTCTCTCTCTCTCTCTCTCTCTCCATGTGCTCTTATACTCCTTCAGGTACCGAGACTAGGCATAAAACCTTCTGACAACTTCAACCATTGTCAACTGATGTTGTTGTAGAGTTTCTCACATGTTCTCAGTCCATCTTACTCTGGGTCTATCACAGGATCTTCTTCCATCCCCTATTTGAACATATGTTTTGTGTGGTCTAGAACCTCTTGACATTCATTCCAGACAAGCAGACCATTTCAGTGGTTGTCTCTGTGAGTAGAACAGCACAAAATCTAAAATGATATCTCCCCTGGGCGCTGACAGTCGAGTCAGAAATGAAAGTAGAAGATGTTAGTCTACTGAATGGAGCTCACTGAATGGAGTTCACTGAATGGAGCTCATTGAATGAAGCGGAGTATAGATGCGAGCCAAGTTCACATAATTTAAATTTGACGGTTTAATATTTCATCCACCAATTGCTTTTTCCCCTGATAGAACCAAAAAAAAATATCCATCTTTCAAAAACAACAGAAAAAAATACAAATAAAAAAACAAAACAATGGAGATACCATCTGCCTTTCAGAGTAGAGGGAGATATAATTTGCAGTCTTTTGCTCTTCTGTTTGCGTCTCCTGCAGTTATGTTTCCTAGTGTTTCTAATATTCCATCAATCCATCTTTTGCTCTTCTGTTTGCGTCTCCTGCAGTTATGTTTCCTAGTGTTTCTAATATTCCATCAATCCATCTTTTGCTCTTCTGTTTGCCTCTGCTGCTGTTATGTTTCCTAATGTTTCTAATATTCCATAAATCCATCTTTTACTCTTCTGTTGGCCTCTGCTGCTGTTATGTTTGCTATCCCCAAGAAGCGTTCACAGAAAACTATAGACTTGAGCTGACATCTGACATTTTCTGTGTCCGACGTCACAAATTAAAACCACTCACAAAACGTTAGACTTTTTGCCAAGGTCAGTATTTATCTCTGAACGATATTTGAGTAGTTCATTCTCGCTACATAGACAACAAATCTATGATTAGCAAATCTGAGAGTTTCCGGGAGATGCAATACTGAGTTTTAATGTCAAAGATGTTCATACTCTAAGATACAACTACATGTAATCACATTGAATGTGCAAGGATACAATCATGTCTATCTGATCTTCTTGTAAAGACACAAGCCAGAAAATCAACTAAAGTAGCAATGTCACGGCTCTTTGCTTGTATCTCAAAGTGGCACTTTAGTTACAACCATAACAATGTTTCCTCTTGTGCATATGAAGATGTCCTGAAGAAACTACATTCCTCTCATTCTGGAGATTGATATTTAAATGGAGTGGTTCACATTTGTGACACTTCAGACAAAAAAATCATTACAATTCTAGAATAGTTCATATTTATGTTACTGATATTTTAACTCAATAACGTTTATGTGAATCAATATGTTCGAGCCTTTCTGGTGTAAAGTAGTCGTTGTTTAACCAGACACTTATATTGTTACGTAAGAGCGTCTCTTATGATCGTTGTTACACTGCAGAATTCTGCTGCAGTCAAGTTATGGAACATTTACCAACACTACTAAAATATCATCAACCAACTGCTGTGTCGGTCAACCGTTTTTTTTTAAAGATTGCAATTCCCTTCCTCCCTTCCTCCCTCCCTTCCTTCCTTCTTTCCTTCCATCCTTCCTTCCATCCTTCCATCCTTCCTTCCTTCCTTCCTTCCATCCTTCCTTCCTTCCATCCTTCCTTCCATCCTTCCTTCCTTCCTTCCATCCTTCCTTCCTTCCTCCCTCCCTCCCTCCCTCCCTCCCTCCCTCCCTCCCTCCCTCCCTCCCTCCCTCCCTTCCTTCCTTCCTTCCTTCCTTCTTTCTTTCTTTCTCTCTTTCTCTCTTTCTTTCTTTCTTTCTTTCTTTCTCTCTTTCTTTCTTTCTTTCTTTCTTTCTCTCTCTTTCTTTCTTTCTTTCTTTCTTTCTTTCTTTCTCTCTTCTTTCTTTCTTTCTTTCTCTCTCTCTCTCTCTCTCTCTCTCTCTCTCTCTCGCCAATCGACACTTAAAGATAGGCAAACCTAGACGGAAATAGAATGGGACAGATGATCGAAAGGTTTGGTAACCTGTGAAGAAAATGGATCAATGTCCAACCCACTTGATCACATAGCGGAGACATCGCTATCAGAGTTATCTGTGTTTGAATATGCGCCGGTGGTTGATTGAACACCCAACGACCGCGGATTTTAATCCACTTGGTGCAGAAGTCACGAGCCGTTATCCTGCTTCACTAGTGGGCAGCCGCCACCCACACAGTCTGGCCCGTCTATCCCAATTCACTTGTTACATTCATCATTTACCGTACATTTGTAGCAACGTGTAATCAGGCTCGGGCATTAGTATACCTTAGGGGATGAATTATTTCTTACAATGTACCAATTATATTTAACAGTAATAAAATACCAATTACATTTACAAATTACATTTAACAGCAATAAGTACCAATTACATTTACCAATTTACCCGCCACAGAATACATAAAGAAACAACAGATAAAATGGTTAAGTCACGTGATAAGTCAGAAAGATGAAAATACAACACAATGAGTCTTCAATAAACGTTGCGAGAACCAGACTCAAGGGCTGACCACCAAAAACAAGGTTTGATGGAATATTAGAAACACTAGGAAACATAACAGTTGGAGAAGACAACAGAAAAACAAAAGACTGCAAACTGTACCGTCCTCGACTCCGAAAAGCAAATGAAGAAGAAAAAAAGAAGATGAATGAAGAGGCCTAATGCTTGTAAGAAGATTGAACAGAGGTAGTAAAATAAGTAATAGAAGAATGAGAGAAAATAACTGGAGTAGTTGTAATAATAATAGAAGTATATGAAGAGAATTAAAGGCAGTAGTAGCGGGAGTAGTTGTAGTTGTAATAGTAGGAGTAGTAGTAATAGTAGTAGTATTAGTTGTTGTAATAATAGGAATAGTAGTATTAGTTGTAGTAGTAGTTGTTGTTGTAATAATAGGAGTAGTAGTATTAGTTGAAGTAGTATTAGTTGTAGTAGTATTAGTTGTAGTTGTTGTAATAGTAGTAGTAGTATTAGTAGTAGTTGTTGTAATAGTAGTAGTAGTATTAGTAGTAGTTGTTGTAATAGTAGTAGTAGTATTAGTTGTAGTTGTTGTAATAGTAGTAGTAGTATTAGTTGTAGTTGTTGTAATAGTAGTAGTAGTATTAGTTGTAGTTGTTGTAATAGTAGTAGTAGTATTAGTTGTAGTTGTTGTAATAGTAGTAGTAGTATTAGTTGTAGTTGTTGTAATAGTAGTAGTAGTATTAGTTGTAGTTGTTGTAATAGTAGTAGTAGTATTAGTTTTAGTTGTTGTAATAGTAGTAGTAGTATTAGTAGTAGTTGTTGTAATAGTAGTAGTAGTATTATTAGTAGTAGTTGTAATAGTAGTAGTAGTATTAGTATAACATTAGTCGTAGTAGTTGTAATAGTAGTAGTAGTATTAGTAGTAGTAGTTGTAATAGTAGTAGTAGTATTAGTAGTAGTTGTTGTAATAGTAGTAGTAGTATTAGTAGTAGTAGTTGTAATAGTAGTAGTAGTATTAGTAGTAGTTGTTGTAATAGTAGTAGTAGTATTAGTAGTAGTTGTTGTAATAGTAGTAGTAGCATTAGTAGTAGTAGTTGTAATAGTAGTAGTAGCATTAGTAGTTGTTGTTGTAATAGTAGTAGTAGTATCAGTAGTAGTTGTTGTAATAGTAGTAGTAGCATTAGTAGTAGTAGTTGTAATAGTAGTAGTAGTAGTAGTAGCATTAGTAGTAGTAGTTGTAATAGTAGTAGTAGTATTAGTAGTAGTAGTTGTAATAGTAGTAGTAGTATTAGTAGTAGTTGTTGTAACAGTAGTAGTAGTATTAGTAGTAGTTGTTGTAATAGTAGTAGTAGTATTAGTAGTAGTAGTTGTAATAGCAGTAGTAGTATTAGTAGTAGTTGTTGTAATAGTAGTAGTAGTATTAGTAGTAGTAGTTGTAATAGTAGTAGTAGTATTAGTAGTATTAGTAGTAGTTGTTGTAATAGTAGTAGTAGTATTAGTAGTAGTAGTTGTAATAGTAGTAGTAGTATTAGTAGTAGTTGTTGTAATAGTAGTAGTAGTATTAGTAGTAGTAGTTGTAATAGTAGTAGTAGTATTAGTAGTAGTTGTAATAGTAGTAGTTGTAATAGTAGTAGTAGTATTAGAATAGCATTAGTCGTAGTAGTTGTAATAGTAGTAGTAGTATTAGTAGCATTAGTAGTAGTAGTTGTAATAGTAGTAGTAGCATTAGTAGTAGTAAGTTTTGTAGTTGTAATAGTAGTAGTTGTAGTATTAGTAGAAGTTGTAATAGTAGGAGTAGGTGTACCAGTAGTTGTAGTAGGAGTAGTAGGAATAGTAGCAGTAGCAGTAGTAGGAGTAGTTGTAGCATTAGTTGTAGTATTAGTAATAGTAGCATTAGTAGTAGAAGTAGTAGCAGTAGTGGGAGTAGTAGTAGGTGTAGTATGGAAGTAGTAGTAGTAATAGCAGTAGTAGTAGTCGTAGAAGCTGTAGCAGTAGAAGCTGTAGTAATGGGAGTTTTAAGAGGAGTCATCATCATCATCATCAAGTACCGGGCCTGCTGGCTAAGGTGATCATGTCTCTCCACAACTTTCGATCTCGGTAGTTATTTATCATTTCTGTTGTTGACCTTCTGCCAAGGCCTTCACTTAAACTGTCTGGTATCTTTTCTCTTTGCTTCCCTCTATCTCTTCGTCCATCAATTTTCCCAGTTGTTACAATATATTCCAGCTGTTCTCTTCTTATTACATGGCCCAAAAAATGACGTTTGTTTCTTCCTAATATTGGAAATTAGCTCTCTTTTTGCTTTGGCCTCTTTCATAACGTTTTCATTACTCTTCTTAGCTGTCCATGGTATTCTCAACATTCTTCTGTAAAACCACATTTCTACAGACTCCAGAGATCTTGTATGTTGTCCTATTGTCCATGATTCACATCCATATGTTAAGACTGGCGCTACATAACATTTAAGAACTCTTTTTCTTGTTTCTATTGTCAAAAATGGATTGCATAGTATCTTCCTCATTTTCTGGAAAGCTGCTTTTGCCTGAGCCATTCTGCATCTCACCTCTTTTGTACATCTTCCGTCTGAGGTTAACAAAGTTCCCAAATATTTAAATTCATTTACCTGTTTTAATATTGTTCCACTTGTTTTTATTTTGCACTGAGGTGATGTCTTTTTCTTTGTTGTTATCATTACTTCTGTATTTTTGCTATTAAGGCTGAGTCCTTTATTTTTGCTTTCCTTCACTATAATGTCCAACATTTCTTGTAACTCATTTTCACTCTTAGCTATTAAGACTGTATCATCAGCATACCTCCGATTGTAAGTGCAGTAGGAGTAGTAATAGTAGTAGTAATAGTAGAAGTAATGGTAGAAGTAATAGTAGAAGTAATAGTAGTAGTAGTAGTAGTAGTAATAAAAGTAGTAGTAAAAGTAGTAGTAAAAGTAGTAGTAGTAGCAATAGTAGAAGTAATGGTAGAAGTAATAGTAGAAGTAGTAGTAGTAGTGGTAATAGTAGTAGTAATAAAAGTAGTAGTAAAAGTAGTAGTAAAAGTAGTAGTAGTAGCAATGGTAGAAGTAATGGTAGAAGTAATAGTAGAAGTAGTAGTAGTAGTGGTAATAGTAGTAGTAATAAAAGTAGTAGTAAAAGTAGTAGTAATAAAAGTAGTAGTAAAAGTAGTAGTAATAAAAGTAGTAGTAAAAGTAGTAGTAGTAGCAATGGTAGAAGTAATGGTAGAAGTAATAGTAGAAGTAGTAGTAGTAGTGGTAATAGTAGTAGTAATAAAAGTAGTAGTAAAAGTAGTAGTAATACAAGTAGTAGTAAAAGTAGTAGTAATAAAAGTAGTAGTAAAAGTAATAGTAATAAAAGTAGTAGTAAAAATAGTAGTAATAAAAGTAGTAGTAAAAGTAGTAGTAATAAAAGTAGTAGTAAAAGTAGTAGTAAAAGTAGTAGTAGTAGCAATGGTAGAAGTAATGGTAGAAGTAATAGTAGAAGTAGTAGTAGTAGTGGTAATAGTAGTAGTAGTAGTAGTAGTAGTAAAAGTAGTGGTAGCAGTAATAGTAGTAGTTGTAAAAGTAGTGATAGTAGTAATAGTAGAAGTAATAGTAGAAGTAATAGTAGTAGTAGTAAAAGTAGTAGTAATAGTAGAAGTAATAGTAGTAGTAGTAAAAGTAGTAGTAATAGTAGAAGTAATAGTAGAAGTAATAGTAGTAGTAGTAAAAGTAGTAGTAATAGTAGAAGTAATAGTAGAAGTAATAGTAGTAGTAGTAAAAGTAGTACTACTAATAGTAGAAGTAATAGTAGTAGTAGTAAAAGTAGTAGTAATAGTAGAAGTAATAGTAGTAGTAGTAAAAGTAGTAGTACTAATAGTAGAAGTAATAGTAGAAGTAATAGTAGTAGTAGTAAAAGTAGTAGTACTAATAGTAGAAGTAATAGTAGTAGTAGTAAAAGTAGTAGTAGTAGAAGTAATAGTAGAAGTAATAGTAGTAGTAGTAAAAGTAGTAGTACTAATAGTAGAAGTAATAGTAGTAGTAGTAAAAGTAGTAGTAATAGTAGAAGTAATAGTAGAAGTAATAGTAGTAGTAGTAGTAAAAGTTGTAGTAATAGTAGTAATAGTAGTAATAATAGTAGTAGTAAAAGTAGTAGTAGTAAAAGTAGTAATAGTAGTAGTAGTAATATTAGTAGCAGTGGTAGTAAAAGTAGTAGTAGTAGTAAAAGTAGTAGTAGTAGTAATATTAGTAGTAGTAGTAATAATAGTAGAAGTAATTGTAGTAGTAGTAAAAGTTGTAGTAGTAGGAAAAGTAGTAATAGAAGTAATAGTAGAAGTAGTAGTAGTGGTAGTTCCAGCTGGTGCCTGACAAGCTGTTGTCAACGAAGTCGAACCTCACCCTCTCTCTCAGCTGCAGCTTTAGACAGGCCTGACTGCAGTAAGGGGAAATCTGGTGACGTTTTCTGATTTCCAGGCAGGAGCAGATGTGTATAGAATACGTCACGCTAGTGGAGATTGAACATGCTCCCTTTTCTGCGATCAGGACTATCTATGTAGTTAAGTTATGTTAAAAACACATTCATCTATAGTTACACTAAGGCCTGCGGGGTGAAAAGGAAATCCTGTGGGTAAAACCATGGCTACTATAGCTTAAGCCAATCCTTGCGCCGTCTTGAGCTTTGCCAGCTATAGACGTCTGACGTCATTTTACCCACAATCCTCACAGCTCGCATTGCTGAAAACGTTACGAGAATTGGACGTTCTCCAGATCTCCCACGGAAGGTTACATTCACCACGGCCCGTCTCAAAGAATCTCTGTCTCTAGCCAGATCTCCCATAGAACGTTACATTCACCACGGCCCGTCTCAAAGAATCTCTGTCTCTAGCCAGATCTCCCATAGAACGTTACATTCACCACAGCCTGTCTCAAAGAATCTCTGTCTCTAGCCAGATCTCCCATAGAACGTTACATTCACCACAGCCTGTCTCAAAGAATCTCTGTCTCTAGCCACATCTCCCATAGAACGTTACATTCACCACAGCCCGTCTCAAAGAATCTCTGTCTCTAGCCAGAGCTCCCACACAACGTTGCATTCACCACAGCCCGTCTCAAAGAATCTCTGTCTCTAGCCAGATCTCCCACAGAACGTTACATTCACCACAGCCTGTCTGAAAGAATCTGTCTCTAGCCAGATCTCCCACAGAACATTACATTCATCACAGCCCGTCTGAAAGAATATCTGTCTCTAGTCAGATCTCCCACAGCCCGTCTGAAAGAATCTCTGTCTCTAGCCAGATTTCCCACAGCCCGTCTGAAAGAATCTCTGTTTCTAGCTAGATCTCCCACAGCCAGTCTGAAAGACAATCTGTCTCTAGCCAGATCTCCCACAGCCCGTCTGAAAGGCCAAATCTCCCACAGTCCGTCTGAAAGAATCTCTGTCTCTAGTCAGATCTCCCACAGCCCGTCTGAAAGAATCTCTGTCTCTAGCCAGATCTCCCACAGCCCGTCTGAAAGAATCTCTGTCTCTAGTCAGATCTCCCACAGCCCGTCTGAAAGAATCTCTGTCTCCAGTCAGATCTCTCACAGCCCGTCTGAAGGAATCTCTGTCTCTAGTCAGATCTCCCACAGCCCGTCTGAAGGAATCTCTTTCTCTAGTCAGATCTCCCCCACAACGTTGCATTCATCACATCCCGTCTAAAGAAAGACATTTTCTTCTCTTATTTTTTAGAAATCACCACCACATCCGGTTAACTTTTAACCAAGATTATAACCCAGAAACTTCCTGCCCTGAAGTGAATGTCGTAACGTCTAAAATACCCAGCTCCTATTCATACCTCACCCTACCCCTAACGTCTAGACTACACAGCTCCCTGTTCATACCCCACCCTACCACTAACGTCTAACACTGCCCAGCCCTATGTTCTTACCCCACCCTACCACTAACGTCTAGACTGCCCAGCCCTCTGTTCTTACCCCACCCTACCACTAACGTCTAGACTACCCAGCTCCCTGTTCATACCTCACCCTACCCCTAACGTCTAGACTACCCAGCCCTCTGTTCTTACCCCACCCTACCACTAACGTCTAGACTACCCAGCCCCCTGTTCTTACCCCACCCTACCACTAACGTCTAGACTACCCAGCTCCCTGTTCATACCTCACCCTACCCCTAACGTCTAGACTACCCAGCTCCCTGTTCATACCTCACCCTACCCCTAACGTCTAGACTACCCAGCTCCCTGTTCATACCTCACCCTACCCCTAACGTCTAGACTACCCAGCTCCCTGTTCATACCTCACCCTACCCCTAACGTCTAGACTACCCAGCTCCCTGTACTTACCCCACCCTACCACTAACGTCTAGACTACCCAGCCCCCTGTTCTTACCCCACCCTACCACTAACGTCTAGACTACCCAGCTCCCTGTTCATACCTCACCCTACCCCTAACGTCTAGATTACCCAGCCCCCTGTTCTTACCCCACCCTACCCTTAACGTCTAGACTACCCAGCTCCCTGTACTTACCCCACACAAACCCTAACGTCTAGACTACCCAGCTCCCTGTACTTACCCCACACAAACCCTAACGTCTAGACTACCAAGCTCCCTGTACTTACCTCACACAAACCCTAACGTCTAGACTACCAAGCTCCCTGTACTTACCCCACACAAACCCTAACGTCTAGACTACCCAGCTCCCTGTACTTACCCCACATAAACCCTAACGTCTAGACTACCCAGCTCCCTGTACTTACCCCACATAAACCCTAACGTCTAGACTACCCAGCTCCCTGTACTTACCCCACATAAACCCTAACGTCTAGACTACCCAGCTCCCTGTATTTACCCCACATAAACCCTAACGTCTAGACTACCCAGCTCCCTGTACTTACCTCACACAAACCCTAACGTCTAGACTACCCAGCTCCCTGTACTTACCCCACACAAACTCTAACATGTCGAGTCGAAACTCATCCTAACTCTCTAGCCCATGACAACAAACTTCATTCAGTCTAACCTCGTCGAAAGTTTCCCTCTATAATAGTATTCGTGTATTATTATTTGTCTCCTGCCTAAACCACTGGAAACTACCATTCGTGCTGTTTCGACCTAAATGTTTGTCTACAACGCAAGTATTCAGCCCTACACTATCAGGGAGATACTTGTCTTAATAGGAAAAATACAAATAGACAATTAATTGCCGAGTTGTGTTCGTGAGCCTCGTGATGCTACAGTCATGGGTACACATGAGGGAAAGACATCTCCAATGATAGCAACTGTTTTAGGATGCTTAACTGGCAGTGTATCGTAATGCAAAGTTTCTCGTGGCAAGGCGCTATGTCCAGGAATACAGGTGCGATTCAATTCAGAGGAAGAGGTATGTTTACAGCACTCGGAAAAATTTACAAATAATCAACAACAGAGAAAAATATGGACCAAAGCAGGATCGGACCCGTACTCAGTGGCACAGCGACTTGCCACGAAAAGCCAAACGCTCTTTTTCTGTTGATTATTTGTCATTTTTTCCGAGTGCTGTAAACATATCTCTTCCTCTGAATTGATTCGCTGATTATCGCCTCGGAAGTTTCCCTCTATAATAATATTCATGTATTATTATTTGTCCCCAATACAGGGGCGATCCTGCTTCTTCTTCTTTCCTTCCTTATCTGCCTTTCAGCGTCGAGGGGAGATATAATTTGCGGTTTTTTTGCTCTTCTGTTCGCCTCTGCTGCTGTTATATTTCCTAGTGCTTCTAATATTCCATCGATCCATCTTTTTCGTGCTTCGGGCTGACTAATTTTCTTTATTTTTTTTAGTTCTTGTTTATCAATTTATTGATTTTTCCGAGTGTTGTAAACATAGCTCTTCCCCTTAAATAATTCGCTGATCTATTACCTGGGAAGGTTTCCTACATATTCATTTATTATCATTTGTCTTTCCCCACTTCTATGTCATTCTAACCCACTCAAAAGTTACCCTGACCTAATATAATCCAGCGGAAACAAATTTAGCCGAATTCAAAGTTGCCTAAATAGACATGGCCCAACCCCACCCAGTTTAGACCAGACTGACCAATGACACGATTCTAGCCAGACCTGCACCGAACACAACCTGATCCAACCCGCCAACAAGTTGTAACGCGAACATACACAACCCACATCACTTTGTTCAATAAGCCCAACTAAAAATAATTCAACAAAACACAGTAAGATAATAATTCAACAAAATACATAAAGATAATAATTCAACAAAACACATAAAGATAATAATTAAACAAAACACATAAAGATAATAATTCAACAAAACACATAAAGATAATAATTCAACAAAACACATAAAGATAATTATTCAACAAAACACATAAAGATAATAATTCAACAAAACACATAAAGATAATAATTCAACAAAACACGTAAAGATAATAATTCAACAAAACACATACAGAAAATAATTCAACAAAATACATATACAGAAAATAATTCAACAAAACACATACAGAAAATAATTTAAAAAAAAACACATCATCATTATCATCATCATTGTGTGCCCTCTCCGCAACGAAGGTTGGCTACCATGGATCGCCATTCTACTCTGTTTCTTGCTTTGATGGTGCAGGCTGACATAGATTGACTTGTCCATCTTTTGATGTTACTCGTCCATGTTAGTCTTGGTATACCTCTGCCTCTTTTGCCTACCCCAACAAAACACATACACAAAATAACTCAAAGTAAATAATTACAGAGACAGACTCAATCCAGCCTAACAAAATATGACATAAGCCAACCCAAATGAACATATCACAGCCAAACCCAATACAAACTAACCAAGTGTAGTTTAAACAAATCCAACCCAACCTAACATAACATAACATAAGCTAATCAAACCAAACTATGTGTAGTTAAAGCCAACACAACCAAACATAACATAACATAAGCTAATCAAACCAAACTATGTTAGTTAAAGCCAACACAACCTAACATAACACAACATAAGCTAATAAAACCAAACTATGTTAGTTAAAGCCAACACAACCTAACATAACACAACATAAGCTAATCAAACCAAACTATGTTAGTTAAAGCCAACACAACCAAACATAACATAACATAAGCTAATCAAACCAAACTATGTTAGTTAAAGCCAACACAACCTAACATAACACAACATAAGCTAATCAAACCAAACTATGTTAGTTAAAGCCAACACAACCTAACATAACACAACATAAGCTAATCAAACCAAACTATGTTAGTTAAAGCCAACACAACCTAACATAACACAACATAAGCTAACCAAACCAAACTATGTTAGTTAAAGCTAACACAACCTAACATAACATAACATAACATAAGCTAATCAAACCAAACTATGTTAGTTAAAGCCAACACAACCTAACATAACACAACATAAGCTAATCAAACTAAACTATGTTAGTTAAAGCCAACACAACCTAACATAACACAACATAAGCTAATCAAACTAAACTGTTAGTTAAAGCCAACACAACCTAACATAACACAACATAAGCTAATCAAACTAAACTGTTAGTTAAAGCCAACACAACCTAACATAACACAACATAAGCTAATCAAACTAAACTATGTTAGTTAAAGCCAACACAACCTAACATAACACAACATAAGCTAATCAAACTAAACTATGTTAGTTAAAGCCAACACAACCTAACATAACATAAGCTAATCAAACTAAACTATGTTAGTTAAAGCCAACACAACCTAACATAACACAACATAAGCTAATCAAACTAAACTATGTTAGTTAAAGTCAACACAACCTAACATAACATAAGCTAATCAAACTAAACTATGTTAGTTAAAGCCAACACAACCTAACATAACACAACATAAGCTAATCAAACTAAACTATGTTAGTTAAAGCCAACACAACCTAACATAACATAAGCTAATCAAACTAAACTATGTTAGTTAAAGCCAACACAACCTAACATAACACAACATAAGCTAATCAAACTAAACTATGTTAGTTAAAGTCAACACAACCAAATACACCCTAACCAAAACTAATATAATATAACCAACGCAATTGAATTAGGACTTCCGGTAAATATGGCGGATAAGCGGCAGGAACCGCTGACGCCCGGCCTGGAAAGTGTTCCTTGTTGCAGTTTCCTCATATTCCAAGTCCGACTTGATTCCAGAGCTACTGAGTTTAGTGCCCTGTGCACACCGTGAGCTGTGATTTTCATCCGGATCGTGTTTCGATATTCCGATTGCTGATGGTGAATGACAAAATCGTATGACGAAGGACAGTTCAGCTACGTTCATTTTCGGTGCGGCTTGGCCTTAAGTCTAAAGTTAATTCGGATGATTTCACTGACAAGGGGAACAATAATGGATTTTAATTCGTTTGCAGTGATACCGGGGGGCTTAGACCAACTACAATCAAATATAACCAACACTAACTCACTCAAATACAAAATAATCCATCTCAACCCAATCAAATGTAAACCGAACTAGACCCAAACTAACCCAACATAACATAACCCACCTCAAAGTACAACATAACGCAACCATAATAAACCAAACGCAAACGTAGTTAACCTAACTCTATTTAAGATAATATAACATAATACATTATAACATAACAATATAACACGGCACAATATAACACAATGAAACATTACCAAGCTAAACTAACTAAACTCAAAACAATCTAATTCAACAACTTAATCCAAACAAACATAAAGCCACCCAACTTTGTAATTCAACAACATAACGCCACCCAACTTTGTAATTCAACAACATAACGCCACCCAACTTTGTAATTCAACATAACGCCACCCAACTTTGTAATTCAACAACATAACGTCACCCAACTTTGTAATTCAACAACATAACGCCACCCAACTTTGTAACTCAACAACATAACGCCACCCAACTTTGTAATTCAACAACATAACGCCACCCAACTTTGTAATTCAACAACATAACGCCACCCAACTTTGTAATTCAACAACATAACGTCACCCAACTTTGTAATTCAATAACATAACGCCACCCAACTTTGTAATTCAACATAACGCCACCCAACTTTGTAATTCAACAACATAACGCCACCCAACTTTGTAATTCAACAACATAACGCCACCCAACTTTGTAATTCAACAACATAACGCCACCCAACTTTGTAATTCAACATCATAACCCTCACAAACATCACACCCCAAAACTTAACCCACCCACGTAATCCAACCTGACCCGACCCAGCCTTCCTCAAACCTAATTATATTGATGATACTGGAGAAAAATGTGCTAACTCTAAACCAATCAACAAACTGAGTTACCTCACAAAAGCCACTTCATTCTCTGGTTGCTTTCATGAATCCACTAACTCAATTCCTTGTTTTCCCACATTCAGACAACTTGTTAATGCTAGCGTCGTCATGTCTAATTATCTATAAACGAACATTATCTGCGTCATTGCAACTTGTCGCGCGTCAGTAAAGAGGAATGGGTCTTGGCAATAGTGGCTTCGGTATATGTGCTCTGAACTCCTGGAGAGAGGTGGCAGATCATGAGTGTAGTCAAGTATGTAGCAGGTAGACGTTAAGGACATGAGATAATGGTGATCTGAGTGTAGTCAAGTATGTAGCAGGTAGACATTAAGGACATGAGATAATGGTGATCTGAGCGGTTACAGAGAAGCTGGCCAGTACTAGGAAAGATGTGTCTACATTCATTAGCGGTCGGAATACATTTCAGAAGGTTCTTGACGGTCGGTGACCAGATATGGGTATGCCCTGGAGAAGATGTGTCTACAATCATTAGCGGTCGGAATACGGTTCATAAGGTCCTTGACGGTCGGTGGAGCAGATATGGGTATGCCCTGGAGAAGATGTGTCTACAATCAGTAGCGGTCGGAATACGGTTCAGAAGGTTCTTGACGGTCGGTGGAGCGGATATGGGTATGCCCTGGAGAAGATGTGTCTACAATCAGTAGCGGTCGGAATACGGTTCAGAAGGTTCTTGACGGTCGGTGGAGCGGATATGGGTATGCCCTGGAGAAGATGTGTCTACAATCAATATATACGGATACGGGCATGATCCGATTGCAGTGAAACTAATTCTGTGCATATACTGTATATCTGAGACGAGCAACATCAACAGAAGACAACCTGCATCATCAAAGCAAGAGACAGAGCGGAATGGCGCTCCCCATGGTAGCCAAACTTCATTGCGGAGACGGCACTCGATGATGATTGTTTATATAGATAGCATTACTGAAAACCGTCGATGAGGTCCGCGACCCACCAAAGATGTGTCTCGCGAGCCGGCGGGCCATGGGTTGGGTCGTGCTGATCTACAGTATTAATAAGGCTCGTGGTGTGAACATAATCACCCAAAGTTTGTGACGTTTTGAGCTTTGCGAGCAGGGGTGGTTGTGGGTAAAATACCATCACCCGTCTATAGCTCGCATTGCTGAAACCACAGACTTTGGGTGATTCGGGATTTCCCTTTCAGCTCGCAGGCCTTAGTAGAACTATAGATGGATGTGTGCACACACATACACAGACACACAGTTTCCAATGAACACATCAACACATGCCCGGAATGCACACAAAACATACACACATACATACTTACATACACACACTACATGCTCGCCCACCTACACACACGCACTCCAGAAACCCGTCACTTAGCTTCCATTAGGCGGGATTATCGTATCATTCTTAAGTAGAAGGCAACAGCGCCGGCCGGACGCCTGTCTCCTCCACTCTTAACAGCATCACACCTTGACGCCAGTGCTGTCAGTTCACAGCCTGCCATGCTCGACAGCCGATCCACACCTAATCCTTGCTGATGTGGCCCCTTCACTGAGAAACCCCGCACAGCCACGCCTTGACCAATCACACAGAGCCACATCCGGGCCCAATAACAGCCATATTTAGCCATGTCTGAGCAGGAAATGCCACTTTCAGTACATACATGTCTCCCTAATACTCGACAAAGTTATCTTTCATTGCAAGCATGTTGTCATGAAACATGCGCTTTTACAGAACAAAAATGATGATTCTGGCCAGGCTACTCATTCCTTGAAATAAAGTGCTCGTGAGTGCTCAAGACGTGATGATGTTATTTGCCCTTTGTGTAAGAGTGGAGAGATGTGGCTGTGGTGAAAGAAATCCATATAAAGTGGCAATTTGTGAAGAAAAAAATAAATAACAGGCTTTCGTTAAAGAAGGTTCATCAATTAAGTCAAAGTGAGATTTGTATTGAATTCACTATGTGCAACAGGGTGTAGACAGTCCCTCGGTTATACATTAAATAAGACACCTCTGGAATCTGTGAGAAAGTTCACCTATCTCAGTTCTATGGTCACAAGAACTGTGACATAACGTCGCCCAACTTTGTAATTCAACAACTTAATCCAAACAAACAACAAGACAACTTAATCCAAACAAACAACAAGACAACTTAATCCAAACAAACAACAAGACAACTTAATCCAAACAAACAACAAGACAACTTAATCCAAACAAACAACAAGACAACTTAATCCAAACAAACAACAAGACAACTTAATCCAAACAAACAACAAGACAACTTAATCCAAACAAACAAACAAGACAACTTAATCCAAACAAACAACAAGACACTTAATCCAAACAAACAACAAGACAACTTAATCCAAACAAACAACAAGACAACTTAATCCAAACAAACAGCAAGACAACTTAATCCAAACAAACAGCAAGACAACTTAATCCAAACAAACAGCAAGACAACTTAATCCAAACAAACAACAAGACAACTTAATCCAAACAAACAACAAGACAACTTAATCCAAACAAACAACAAGACAACTTAATCCAAACAAACAACAAGACAACTTAATCCAAACAAACAACAAGACAACTTAATCCAAACAAACAACAAGACAACTTAATCCAAACAAACAACAAGACAACTTAATCCAAACAAACAACAAGACAACTTAATCCAAACAAACAACAAGACAACTTAATCCAACAAAAACAAGACAACTTAATCCAAACAAACAACAAGACAACTTAATCCAAACAAACAACAGACAACTTAATCCAAACAAACAACAAGACAACTTAATCCAAACAAACAACAAGACAACTTAATCCAAACAAACAACAAGACAACTTAATCCAAACAAACAACAAGACAACTTAATCCAAACAAACAACAAGACAACTTAATCCAAACAAACAACAAGACAACTTAATCCAAACAAACAACAAGACAACTTAATCCAAACAAACAACAAGACAACTAATCCAAACAAACAACAAGACAACTTAATCCAAACAACAACAAGACAACTTAATCCAAACAAACAACAAGACAACTTAATCCAAACAAACAACAAGACAACTTAATCCAAACAAACAACAAGACAACTTAATCCAAACAATCAACAAGACAACTTAATCCAAACAAACAACAAGACAACTTAATCCAAACAAACAACAAGACAACTTAATCCAAACAAACAACAAGACAACTTAATCCAAACAAACAACAAGACAACTTAATCCAAACAAACAACAAGACAACTTAATCCAAACAAACAACAAGACAACTTAATCCAAACAAACAACAAGACAACTTAATCCAAACAAACAACAAGACAACTTAATCCAAACAAAAAAACAACAAGACAACTTAATCCAAACAAACAACAAGACAACTTAATCCAAACAAACAACAAGACAACTTAATCCAAACAAACAACAAGACAACTTAATCCAAACAAACAACAAGACAACTAATCCAAACAAACAACAAGACAACTTAATCCAAACAAACAACAAGACAACTTAATCCAAACAAACAACAAGACAACTTAATCCAAACAAACAACAAGACAACTTAATCCAAACAAACAACAAGACAACTTAATCCAAACAAACAACAAGACACTTAATCCAAACAAACAACAAGACAACTTAATCCAAACAAACAACAAGACAACTTAATCCAAACAAACTACAAGACAACTTAATCCAAACAAACAACAAGACAACTTAATCCAAACAAACACCAGACAACTTAATCCAAACAAACAACAAGACAACTTAATCCAAAAACAAAACAACAAGACAACTTAATCCAAAAAACAACAAGACAACTTAATCCAAACAAACAACAAGACAACTTAATCCAAAAAACAACAAGACAACTTAATCCAAACAAACTTAAAGACAACTTAATCACAAACAACACAAGACAACTTAATCCAAACAAACAACAAGACAACTTAATCCAAACAAACAACAAGACAACTTAATCCAAACAAACAACAAGACAACTTAATCCAAACAAACAACAAGACAACTTAATCCAAACAAACAACAAGACAACTTAATCCAAACAAACTTACAAGAAGAAATAAATTCCCGAATTAGAAAGGCAGCTTCCACATTTGGTAAACTTAAAGATAGAGCATGGGCCACAAACACCAAACTAACTCTCAGGACTAGCATTTTAATTGATCAAAGTTGTGTGCTTAGCACACTTTTATACGGATCTGAAACTTGGGCTACCTATGTAGGGCAGGAGAAAAGGTTAAACAGCTTTCATGCTTGTCAGATCATCGGACAGCTATCACCACTATTGTCCAACAAAAAAATAACTCGAGGCAAAACGGGTACTATACAATACAATCTTCATCCCAACGTTGTGCTACCAATGCCAGACCTGTACCAATCAATATAAGTGCTAGACCCTCGATGCAAAATAAAAAATAAAAATAAAAACCTCTACAGAGATGAAATGTGTCAGACGAATGACAGGAAACAGCTGAGAGACAGGATAAAAAATGAAGAACTGAGACAAAAGCTAGGAGTAATTCCTGCTATATAATATATAAGAAACAACATATAAAACGGTTTAGCCACGTGATAAGACAGAAAGATCAAAACACAACACAACGAGCCTTCAATAAACGTTGCGAGAGCACCAGACCCAAGGGACGACCACGAAAACGATGCATTGATGGAATATTAGTAACATAGGAAACATAATAGCACGAAAAGCCAATAGAAGAACAAAAGACCGCAAACTATATCTGCCCTGCGCTAAAAAAAAAAAAAAAACTACTATCTTTACGTCACATAGTACCATTGCTGGTGTATGACGGGGGGCAACGATAGAACCAGGAAATAAAGGCCGCTTGGTCAAAGCAGTCGCCACGACGTGTGAGACTCAGAATTTTTATTTCACCCCCGATAGAAAAAATCCTTTCTGTCTACCGCGGGCTTCGAACACCGAACGTCGGCTTTACAGCCAGCGGAACAGTGGTTTTAGCCGCACGGCCACGCGCACTGCGCTGAAAGGCAAATAAAGAAAGAAAAAAGACAACGGCGCAAATGTACACTAAGATCACATAACGGAAAGTGAAAAGATCAAACAAACTTCTCTAACCTCCTCTCAACACAACACTAAACCTATCTAACCTCCTCTCAACACAACACTAAACCTCTCTAACCTCCTCTCAACACAACACTAAACCTCTCTAACCTCCTCTCAACACAGCACTAAACCTATCTAACCTCCTCTAAATACAACACTAAACCTCTCTAACCTCCTCTCAACACAACACTAAACCTATCTAACCTCCTCTAAATACAACACTAAACCTCTCTAACCTCCTCTCAACACAACACTAAACCTCTCTAATCTCCTCTAAATACAACACTAAACCTCTCTAACCTCCTCTCAGCACAACACTAAACCTCTCTAACCTCCTCTCAACACAACACTAAACCTCTCTAACCTCCTCTCAATACAACACTAAACCTCTCTAACCTCCTCTAAACACAACACTAAACCTATCTAACCTCCTCTAAATACAACACTAAACCTCTCTAACCTCCTCTCAACACAACACTAAACCTATCTAACCTCCTCTAAATACAACACTAAACCTCTCTAACCTCCTCTCAACACAACACTAAACCTCTCTAACCTCCTCTAAACACAACACTAAACCTCTCTAACCTCCTCTCAACACAACACTAAACCTCTCTAACCTCCTCTCAACACAACACTAAACCTCTCTAACCTCCTCTCAACACAACACTAAACCTCTCTAATCTCCTCTAAATACAACACTAAACCTCTCTAACCTCCTCTCAACACAACACTAAACCTCTCTAATCTCCTCTAAATACAACACTAAACCTCTCTAACCTCCTCTCAACACAACACTAAACCTCTCTAACCTCCTCTCAACACAACACTAAACCTCTCTAACCTCCTCTCAACACAACACTAAACCTCTCTAACCTCCTCTCAACACACACTAAACCTCTCTAACCTCCTCTCAACACAACACTAAACCTCTCTAACCTCCTCTAAACACAACACTAAACCTCTCTAACCTCCTCTAAACACAACACTAAACCTCTCTAACCTCCTCTCAACACAACACTAAGCCTCTCTAACCTCCTCTCAACACAACACTAAACCTCTCTAATCTCCTCTAAATACAACACTAAACCTCTCTAACCTCCTCTCAACACAACACTAAACCTCTCTAACCTCCTCTCAACACAACACTAAACCTCTCTAATCTCCTCTAAATACAACACTAAACCTCTCTAATCTCCTCTAAATACAACACTAAACCTCTCTAATCTCCTCTAAATACAACACTAAACCTCTCTAATCTCCTCTAAATACAACACTAAACCTCTCTAATCTCCTCTAAATACAACACTAAACCTCTCTAACCTCCACTCAACACAACACTAAACCTCTCTAACCTCCTCTCAACACAACACTAAACCTCTCTAACCTCCTCTCAACACAACACTAAACCTCTCTAACCTCCTCTCAACACAACACTAAACCTCTCTAATCTCCTCTAAATACAACACTAAAACTCTCTCTAACCTCCCCTCATCACTACACTAAACCTCTCTCTAACCTCCCCTCATCACTACACTAAACTTCTCTCTAACCTTCCCTCATCACTACACTAAACTTCTCTCTAACCTCCCCTCATCACTACACTAAACCTCTCTCTAACCTCCCCTCATCACTACACTAAACTTCTCTCTAACCTCCCCTCATCACTACACTAAACCTCTCTCTAACCTCCCCTCATCACTACACTAAACCTCTCTCTAACCTCCCCTCATCACTACACTAAACCTCTCTCTAACCTCCCCTCATCACTACACTAAACCTCTCTCTAACCTCCCCTCATCACTACACTAAACCTCTCTCTAACCTCCCCTCATCACTACACTAAACCTCTCTCTAACCTCCCCTCATCACTACACTAAACCTCTCTCTAACCTCCCCTCATCACTACACTAAACCTCTCTCTAACCTCTCCTCATCACTACACAAACTTCTCTCTAACATCCCCTCATTACTACACTAAACTTCTCTCTAACCTCCCCTCATAACTACACTAAACTTCTCTCTAACCTCCCCTCATCACTACACTAAACCTCTCTCTAACCTCCCCTCATCACTACACTAAACCTCTCTCTAACCTCCCCTCATCACTACACTAAACCTCTCTCTAACCTCCCCTCATCACTACACTAAACCTCTCTCTAACCTCCCCTCATCACTACACTAAACCTCTCTCTAACCTCCCTCATCACTACACTAAACCTCTCTCTAACCTCCCCACATCACTACACTAAACCTCTCTCTAACCTCTCCTCATCACTACACAAACTTCTCTCTAACATCCCCTCATCACTACACTAAACTTCTCTCTAACATCCCCTCATCACTACACTAAACTTCTCTCTAACATCCCCTCATCACTACACTAAACCTCTCTCTAACATCCCCTCATCACTACACTAAACCCCGCTCTAACCTCCCCTCATCACTACACTAAACTTCTCTCTAACTTCCCCTCATCACTACACTAAACTTCTCTCTAACCTCCCTCATCACTACACTAAACTTCTCTCTAACCTCCCATCATCACTACACTAAACTTCTCTCTAACCTCCCTTATCACTACACTAAAACTCTCTCTAACCTCCCCTTATCACTACACTAAACTTCTCTCTAACCTCCCCTCATCACTACACTAAACCTCGCTCTAACCTCCCATCATCACTACACTAAACTTCTCTCTAACCTCCCCTTATCACAACACTAAAACTCTCTCTAACATCCCCTCATCACTACACTAAACTTCTCTCTAACCTCCCCTCATCACTACACTAAAACTCTCTCTAACATCCCCTCATCACTACACTAAACCTCGCTCTAACATCCCCTCATCACTACACTAAACTTCTCTCTAACCTCCCCTCATCACTACACTAAAACTCTCTCTAACCTCCCTCATCACTACACTAAACTTCTCTCTAACCTCCCCTCATCACTACACTAAAACTCTCTCTAACATCCCCTCATCACAACACTAAACCTCCCTCTAACATCCCCTCATCACTACACTAAACTTCTCTCTAACATCCCCTTATCACTACACTAAACTTCTCTCTAACCTCCCCTTATCACTACACTAAAACTCTCTCTAACCTCCCCTCATCACTACACTAACTTCTCTCTAACCTCCCCTCATCACTACACTAAACCTCGCTCTAACCTCCCCTCATCACTACACTAAACCTCTCTCTAACCTCCCCTTATCACTACACTAAACCTCTCTCTAACCTCCCTTATCAACACACTAAAACTCTCTCTAACCTCCCCTTATCACTACACTAAACTCTCTCTAACCTCCCCTATCACAACACTAAAACTCTCTCTAACCTCCGCTTATCACTACACTAAAACTCTCTCTAACCTCCCCTTATCACTACACTAAAACTCTCTCTAACCTCCCCTTATCACTACACTAAAACTCTCTCTAACTTCCCCTTATCACTACACTAAAACTTCTCTCTAACCTCCCCTTATCACTACACTAAAACTCTCTCTAACCTCCCCTTATCACTACACTAAACCTCTCTCCAACCTCCCATCATCACTACACTAAAACTCTCTCCAACCTTCCCTCATCACTACACTAAACCTCTATCTAACCTCCCCTCATCACTACACTAAACCTCTCTCTAACCTTCCCTCATCACTACACTAAACCTCTATCTAACCTCCCCTCATCACTACACTAAACTTCTCTCTAACCTTCCCTCATCACTACACTAAACTTCTCTCTAACCTCCCCTTATCACTACACTAAAACTCTCTCTAACCTCCCCTCATCACTACACTAAACCTCTCTCTAACCTCCCCTCATCACTACACTTAACCTCTATCTAACCTCCCTCATCACTACAATAAACCTCTCTCTAACCTTCCCTCATCACTACACTAAACCTCTATCTAACCTCCCCTCATCACTACACTAAACTTCTCTCTAACCTTCCCTCATCACTACACTAAACTTCTCTCTAACCTCCCCTTATCACTACACTAAAACTCTCTCCAACCTCCCATCATCACTACACTAAAACTCTCTCCAACCTCCCCTCATCACTACACTAAACCTCTCTCTAACCTCCCCTCATCACTACACTAAATCTCTCTCCAACCTCCCCTCATCACTACACTAAACCTCTCTCTAACCTCCCTCATCACTACACTAAACCTCTCTCCAACCTCCCCTCATCACTACACTAACCTCTCTCTAACCTCCCCTCATCACTACACTAAACCTCTCTCTAACCTCCTCTCATCATTACACTAAACCTCTCTCTAACCTCCCTCATCACTACACTAAACTTCTCTCTAACCTCCCCTCATCACTACACTAAACTTCTCTCTAACCTCCCCTCATCACTACACTAAACCTCTCTCTAACCTCCCCTCATCACTACACTAAACCTCTCTCTAACCTCCCCTCATCACTACACTAAATCTCTCTCTAACCTCCCCTCATCACTACACTAAACTTCTCTCTAACCTCCCCTCATCACTACACTAAACTTCTCTCTAACCTCCCCTCATCACTACACTAAACTTCTCTCTAACCTCCCCTCATCACTACACTAAACCTCTCTCTAACCTCCCCTCATCACTACACTAAACCTCTCTCTAACCTCCCCTCATCACTACACTAAATCTCTCTCTAACCTCCCCTCATCACTACACTAAACTTCTCTCTAACCTCCCCTCATCACTACACTAAACCTCTCTCTAACCTCCCCTCATCACTACACTAAACCTCTCTCCAACCTCCCCTCATCACTACACTAAATTCTCTCTAACCTCCCCTCATCACTACACTAAACCTCTCTCTAACCTCCCCTCATCACTACACTAAACCTCTCTCTAACCTCCCTCATCACTACACTAAACCTCTCTCTAACCTCCCCTCATCACTACACTAAACCTCTCTCTAACCTCCCCTCATCACTACACTAAACCTCTCTCTAACCTCCCCTCATCACTACACTAAACCTCTCTCTAACCCCCCACATCACTACACTAAACCTCTCTCTAACCTCTCCTCATCACTACACAAACTTCTCTCTAACATCCCCTCATCACTACACTAAACTTCTCTCTAACATCCCCTCATCACTACACTAAACTTCTCTCTAACATCCCCTCATCACTACACTAAACCTCTCTCTAACATCCCCTCATCACTACACTAAACCCCGCTCTAACCTCCCCTCATCACTACACTAAACTTCTCTCTAACATCCCCTCATCACTACACTAAACTTCTCTTTAACCTCCCCTCATCACTACACTAAACTTCTCTCTAACCTCCCATCATCACTACACTAAACTTCTCTCTAACCTCCCCTTATCACTACACTAAAACTCTCTCTAACCTCCCTTATCACTACACTAAACCTCGTTCTAACCTCCCCTCATCACTACACTAAACCTCGCTCTAACGTCCCTCATCATTACACTAAACCTCGCTCTAACCTCCCATCATCACTACACTAAACTTCTCTCTAACCTCCCCTTATCACAACACTAAAACTCTCTCTAACATCCCCTCATCACTACACTAAACTTCTCTCTAACCTCCCCTCATCACTACACTAAACTCTCTCTAACATCCCCTCATCACTACACTAAACCTCGCTCTAACATCCCCTCATCACTACACTAAACTTCTCTCTAACCTCCCCTCATCACTACACTAAAACTCTCTCTAACCTCCCCTCATCACTACACTAAACTTCTCTCTAACCTCCCCTCATCACTACACTAAAACTCTCTCTAACATCCCCTCATCACAACACTAAACCTCCCTCTAACATCCCCTCATCACTACACTAAACTTCTCTCTAACATCCCCTTATCACTACACTAAACTTCTCTCTAACCTCCCCTTATCACTACACTAAAACTCTCTCTAACCTCCCCTCATCACTACACTAAACTTCTCTCTAACCTCCCCTCATCACTACACTAAACCTCGCTCTAACCTCCCCTCATCACTACACTAAACCTCTCTCTAACCTCCCCTTATCACTACACTAAACCTCTCTCTAACCTCCCCTTATCACTACACTAAAACTCTCTCTAACCTCCCCTTATCACTACACTAAAACTCTCTCTAACCTCCCCTTATCACAACACTAAAACTCTCTCTAACCTCCCCTTATCACTACACTAAAACTCTCTCTAACCTCCCCTTATCACTACACTAAAACTCTCTCTAACCTCCCCTTATCACTACACTAAAACTCTCTCTAACTTCCCTTATCACTACACTAAAACTCTCTCTAACTTCCCCTTATCACTACACTAAAACTTCTCTCTAACCTCCCCTTATCACTACACTAAAACTCTCTCTAACCTCCCCTTATCACTACACTAAACCTCTCTCCAACCTCCCATCATCACTACACTAAAACTCTCTCCAACCTTCCCTCATCACTACACTAAACCTCTATCTAACCTCCCCTCATCACTACACTAAACCTCTCTCTAACCTTCCCTCATCACTACACTAAACCTCTATCTAACCTCCCCTCATCACTACACTAAACTTCTCTCTAACCTTCCCTCATCACTACACTAAACTTCTCTCTAACCTCCCCTTATCACTACACTAAAACTCTCTCTAACCTCCCCTCATCACTACACTAAACCTCTCTCTAACCTCCCCTCATCACTACACTAAACCTCTATCTAACCTCCCCTCATCACTACACTAAACCTCTCTCTAACCTTCCCTCATCACTACACTAAACCTCTATCTAACCTCCCCTCATCACTACACTAAACTTCTCTCTAACCTTCCCTCATCACTACACTAAACCTCTATCTAACCTCCCCTCATCACTACACTAAACCTCCCTCTAGCCTCCCGATTATCTGGGGTCCAGCCACCTGCTACCCCTCCCCAACCCCGCCCTCAACTAGAAGCACAGAAAGGCCAGGCACAGACACATCCCCAAGGTGAGACAATCACAACGGGAAGTGACGACACGACCTCCAAGATCAAGAGCGTTAACTCATTAGCTCTGACATTTTCACAAGTTAAAGACATTTACAATAATGGATAAACCAAACAAAAACAAAAAAAAAAACAAGAAACAAGAAAACAAAATAACGAAAAAACTGTTGAACTGATATCCGACGCGAGTGAGTCTACGAGGATTGTGAAAACTTACAACGAGGACAAGGCGAGGTGAAAAACAGAGAAACACTTGAGGGATTACCAGAGCTGTGAGGCACGAGCGTGTCAAGTAGAAGGAACACGTCACAAGGTCAAGATGTTAGTTATCAGTGCCGAGGATGTTGGTATTCTCTGACATGAGTCTGGTAGGAGGTCGTTGGTGATGTTAACCCAATACTGTCCGCATCGGATGAAGCCTGGTCGATATGTTGGTTTGTTCAGGAGGGTTGATGATCATCATGTACCATACCGGTTGGTGTAGGCGATCATGTCCTTCCCAACTTCCATATCCACTGTGTACCGTACCGGTTGGTGTAGGCGATCATGTCCTTCCAAACTTCCATATCCACTGTGTACCATACCGGTTGGTGTAGGCGATCATGTCCTTCCAAACTTCCATATCCACTGTGTACCATACCGGTTGGTGTAGGCGATCATGTCCTTCCCAACTTCCATATCCACTGTGTACCGTACCGGTTGGTGTAGGCGATCATGTCCTTCCAAACTTCCATATCCACTGTGTGCCGTACCAATTCTATTGTTGACAGTTTTCTATGCCACGATACCAAGCTATCTTCTCTCTTTGTCGTCCGCGATGTCTCTTACCCTGTATTTTTTTGCCAGCTGCAACCAAATAACAAACATTCCTCTTATCATGATGTGCCAAACAAATGTCGATCGTTTTTTTTCCCCTCATTTTTTTATGAGCTCTAATACTGTGTTGGCCTCTTTGACAATTTCCTCGTTGGTTTCTTTAGCTTTCCAGGAAAGTTTCAACATTCTTGTGAGAAATCTTTGTGGTCCCTTATTTGTCTACTGTCTATGATTCGTCTCCATAGTTCCGAATTGACTCTATATAGCATCCATGATGACGATTACGTACTGGGATTTATTTGTCGAGTCGATTACTTGTGGCAAGCATTCTTCACTTGTATTATTATATTATTATTATATTACTATTATATTATTATAATATTATATTATATTACTATTATATTATTATTATATTATTATTATATTACTATTATATTATTATAATATTATTATTATATTACTATTATATTATTATTATATTATTATTATATTACTATTATATTACTATTATATTATTATAATATTATTATTATATTACTATTATATTATTATTATATTATTATTATATTACTATTATATTATTATTATATCATTATTATATTACTATTATATTATTATTATATTATTATTATATTACTATTATATTATTATTATATTACTATTATATTATTATTATATTACTATTATATTATTATTATATTACTTTTATATTATTATTATTATATTATTATTATATTACTATTATATTATTTACTATTATATTATTATTATATTACTATTATATTATTACTATTATATATTATTATATTACTATTATATTATTTTATATAAAATTTTACATCGACACCAACGATTGGGAGCAGGTTGATGTTGATCTTCAATAGTAACTGTCCGGTGCTGTTTAACTGTTTCCCTCAAGGCTGTTTTTGCCAACATTGGGACTGACACAGTTTTGTGTCCAGGGGTCTCACTACTTTTCTCTTGCGTCTTTTTATTCCAACTTTCACTTGATTTCAATTTAAAATGTCATCATGTCCCTCCTAATGTTTCTTCTTCACGTGCTACGATCACTTGCCAGCCTTCCAATCTTTCATTAAATAGAATTCACGTAGGGATGCCCTGGAGACATTTATTTCAGTTTTGGTCTAACCAAAGCTCACTTAGCTCACATCTACGATCTCATCATACAATATCCTCATCAAGGCCAGCTCCTTGTCGTGGGGATGGGGCTTAACAGTCACCAGGGACTGAAAACTAAGACTGGCCAGGCCTTCCTACAACCGAGCAAGACCACAGTCTGCTCTAGCAAGTTCAAGTGCTGAAGTCGGAGGCAACCAGCCAAAAGGCGCACAACAATCAGGATGCCACGCACTCAACGCATATGGAAGTATGTCTATAACCGCAAATCGATATGGCACTCGCCCTGTGATGGGCACTCAGGCAGGTGCAGCGCCGGGCCCTCAGCCTCGAAAGGGCCCAACCTCTATTACTGGATGTCCTTCTCAACCGCCCTGTGGAGTCAGGGGGCGAGAGAATAGAGCTACTGGCCAATCCAAAATAAGACCACTAAAAATAATGCACTGGAATGCTGAAGGCATCAACAGCAAAAGAGATGGGTACAGTAAAAAGATAGAATTAGAAAATATCCTGCATGAAGAACAAATAAGCATATGCTGTTTGCAGGAAACCCATCTAAACAACGACATAGCCTTGAAGATTAGGGGATACCAGTGCTACCGATCTGACAGAATAAATAGACAAAAGGGTGGAATACTGACTCTTGTAAGGAACAACATTAATGCATGTCAGATTGAAGTGTATATGGATGGGGCGGAATATCAAATACTGCGCCTCAGGACAGGAAATACAGACTTCCATCTACTTAACTACTACTGTCCGAGTGACCGCCCACTAGCACTAGACACAATTACATTAAAAGAAAGAATAATTGTATGTGGAGACTTTAACAGCCACTCACAGAGCTGGGGCTATGAACATATGGACAAGAGAGGTGAAGAGCTTGAAAATTGGCAGGATGACAATGGGCTTATACTATTAAACCAGGCAACAGATCCACCAACATTCTACTCCAGATCATGGCATACCACATCTACACCAGACCTTGCTTTCCATTCACCAGACCTGGATTGGAATATCACACGAATTGTTGGGAAACAACTTGGAGGCAGCGACCACCGACCAGTCTTTTTAGTGGTGCAAAATGAGGCCATCAGGGAGAGCAGCACTCTCTCCAGATGGAATTACAAAAGGCAGACTGGAAAATGTATCAACACTACACCAGTGTACTGACTAAAGATATAAATACAGATAGAGACATCAACAAAATAGTTGATGAATTCAGTAGACTAATAATACAAGCTGCCAGTGAAACAATACCTAGAGGGGCACGGAAACACTACAAACCATACTGGAGTAGTGAACTAGAGGAAACTGCACAATGACATGGAAACATCTCGAAAGCAAGCAGAAAATAACCCTTGCAAGAACACCACAACAACTACCAGCATGCTAAAGCCAAATTTCAACGGGCTAAACTACAAGCCAGACGGAGAAGCTGGAAAGAGAAAACAGAGTCCTTGAATCTTGAACGAGACACAAGAAAAGTGTGGAAGCTTGTAAAACAGCTGAATGATGAGGGTACAGAAAGGAACACCAAAATTACACTGAAGAAGGATGGAAACATTCTAACAGGTAAACATGCAGCAAATTACTTTGCAGACTCCTTTGCAAATGACAATAATATTGAAATTAGCCTAGAAAAACGACAAGAGACCCGTCTAAAACAACAAAATGCAAGACAAGAAGAGACCACACATGAAGTCATGGAAACACCCATTACACAAAGAGAGCTAGAGCTGGCAATATCCAAATTAAAAATGAAAAAGTCACCAGGCAATGATGGAGTGTCCAATGAAATGATTAAGAACTTGGGAACTGCAGCTAAAGCAAAACTACTGCAGATCTACAACATTTGCTGGATCACAGGTAGAGTGCCACAGGCATGGAGAGAAGCAATTATGATACCATTACTAAAGCCAGGAAAAGATAGTTCAATGACATCCAGCTATAGACCAATCAGCCTTACAAGCTGTTTGTGTAAAACAATGGAACGTATAATCAATCTCAGACTGCAGTGGTACCTGGAAAGTGAAAATCTCCTTGTCCCACAACAAGCAGGCTTTAGACAGTGTTACTCTACCGAAGATCAAGCAACCTATCTTTCCCAGGAAATCGAAGATGCGTTTCAAGAAAAGAAACTGGTACTAGCAGCATGGATAGACCTAAAGAAAGCATTTGATAAGGTATGGAAGGAAGGGCTTCTGAAGAAACTGAGAAATTATGGAGTAAATGGCAGGATGTACAAATGGGTCAAAGCATACCTGCATAACAGGAGAGCCAGAGTGCAACTGGATGGTCTTAAGAGTAAGAAGGTCTTATTGCGCCAGGGCGTTCCACAAGGAGGGGTACTATCTCCAACACTTTTTCTGATCTACATCAATGACCTAGTTACTGAACTACCACATGGCATCAAAGTGGCAATGTATGCAGATGACTTGGTAATGTGGTGCACAGAGGAGTATGCAACAGTGGCCTCCAAATTGCTACAAAGAGCTATGAATGCACTGAATTCATGGACAAATAGATGGTGTATCAGCATCAATACAGACAAATGCAGTACTACACTTTTCACACTCTCCCCAAAACAAAAAGCAGGAGCCATCTACATAAACAATGAGCCTGTGAAAGAAGACATACAAGCTACATATCTCGGAGTTACATTTGATAACAAACTATCTTGGAAACAGCAGATAAATAAGGCAACCCAAAAAGCAAGGAGAAAATTGGCTATTCTAAGAAAGTTGTGTGGAACCACATGGGGTGCGAGTGGGAAAATACTCAGTAAAGTTTACCAACAGAGTATACGCCCACATTTAGAATATGGATCATCCGCATGGTGCTCAGCATCAAACACCACATTGCAAGAACTGGATAAAGTACAAAACCAGGCACTTAGGGTCATCACAGGAGCAATGAAATCAACACCAATATTGGAGATGGAGAAATTGTGGAGGATACCAGCACTGAGAGAACGGAGGGACACAAAGGTGCTGATACAGGCAGAAAAATGTGTATGCATGCCGAGACATCCAATGAAGGACAGATTCCAAAATCTTGCATTGGGACGACTTAAGAGAAGCAGCTTTATCCACCAAGCCAAGCGTATTAGTAGACAAACACCAGACATGCCAAGAGTTGTTAAACCCCTTCTGCCCATACCAGAACAGACTCCCTGGACAGATGAATCAGGATTATCAGTTCAAATACGGACAGAAGTGAAAGGAATAGTTGACAAAGAGGAACAAAATAGTCTACAGCGAAAAACAATAGCTCTCAGTTTCCTGGATGAAGAATACCCACAAGACCTATGGATTCGTGTGTACACAGATGGATCAGCACAGAATGCAGTAAAGAATGGGGGAGCAGGTGCATATATAGAGTACCCAAATAACACTAGGGATATGGATAAAATAGCAACAGGGAAATATTGTCACAATTATGATGCAGAAATACAAGCAATAAAGTTGGCAATAGAAAAACTGCTGAACAGTAATCTTAGCCCACAGCCTGTAGTGTTTTTGACAGATGCAAGATCAGTACTCCAGGCACTACAATCCAGAAAATTACCCCATCTGCAGACCTTATTGACTGAACTCTGCAAGCACCACAGGGTTGCCCTGCAGTGGATCCCGTCTCACTGTGGAATACCAGGAAATGAGAAAGCAGATCAGTTGGCAAAGGAAGGTTCAACAGGCACACAACTAGATACACCAGTTACATACCATCATAAGAAACAGATAATCAAATCAATCAGAGGACCACAAGCCCCAAATCAGGATGCCTTTCATAATATGAATAGATATTAACAAGTTATCATTATACGCCTAAGAACAGGACACAATCGACTCCATAGTCACATGTATACAAAATTCAAGATCGGCACATCAACTACTTGTACATGTGGACAGGCACCCAGACTGCTGAACACATACTTCAAGACTGCACTGAATATAGTAGACTGAGGAAAATCCATTGGCCCATAGATACAACACTACAGACAAAACTATATGGGCCACTGCAAGAATTACAAAAGACAGTAAAATTTTATACAGGAAACGACATTGCAGATATAGACAATACTTCAGGCGAACGAAAGATAGATAGATAGATCATACAATATTTTCATTTGAGGTTATTCATTGTTGTCCATTCTTCTAACATGCACCAGCCGCTGTAACCTTCCACTCGTTCTCTCATTACGGATGGAAGTCTACAGGACATGTGAGTTGCTGAATGCCTTACAGTTCCATGTCCACTATTTTTCGAAGGCTGACACATACAAAGTGTTTAGTATTTTCTCGTGCCTTGAACAGATTGTCAAAGTTTGAGATCCCTACAAAAGTGTATTAAGCATACATGCTTGATACGTTAGGATCTGTGTCATCGTTGCTAATTCTGTGTTATATTCCTTGTTTGTTGTGACAAATGTTGTGTTATATTCCTTGTTTGTTGTGACAAATGTTGTGTTATATTCCTTGTTTGTTGTGACAAATGTTGTGTTATATTCCTTGTTTGTTGTGACAAATGTTGTGACTTCCTTACCAAATCGTGTATTTCTTCCTTCTTTGAAGTATTGCATTCCTCTAATTGGCAATAATAATAGTAGTCTTCGTTAGTCATAGTTGACTATGGGTTTTGTAGCAGTAGCCTCCGTTAGTCATAGCTGACTATGGATTTTGTAGCAGTAGCCTCCGTTAGTCATAGCTGACTATGGATTTTGTAGCAGTAGCCTCCGTTAGTCATAGCTGACTATGGATTTTGTAATAGTAGCCTCCGTTAGTCATAGCTGACTATGGATTTTGTAGCAGTAGCCTCCGTTAGTCATAGCTGACCATGGATTTTGTAGCAGTAGCCTCCGTTAGACATAGCTGACCATGGATTTTGTAGCAGTAGCCTCCGTTAGACATAGCAGACCATGGATTTTGTAGTAGTAGCCTCCGTTAGTCATAGCTGACCATGGATTTTGTAATAGTAGCCTCCATTAGTCATAGCTGACCATGGATTTTGTAGCAGTAGCCTCCGTTAGTCATAGCTGACCATGGATTTTGTAATAGTAGCCTCCGTTAGTCATAGCTGACCATGGATTTTGTAGCGGTAGCCTCCGTTAGTCATAGCTGACCATGGATTTTGTAATAGTAGCCTCCGTTAGTCATAGCTGACCATGGATTTTGTAGCAGTAGCCTCCGTTAGTCATACTTGACTATGGATTTTGTAGCAGTAGCCTCCGTTAGTCATAGTTGACTATGGATTTTGTAGCAGTAGCCTCCGTTACACATAGCTGACCATGGATTTTGTAGTAGTAGCCTCCGTTAGACATAGCTGACCATGGATTTTGTAGTAGTAGCCTCCGTTAGACATAGCTGACCATGGATTTTGTAGTAGTAGCCTCCGTTAGACATAGCTGACCATGGATTTTGTAGTAGTAGCCTCCGTTAGACATAGCTGACCATGGATTTTGTAGCAGTAGCCTCCGTTAGTCATAGCTGACCATGGACTTTGTAGCAGTAGCCTCCGTTAGACATAGCTGACCATGGATTTTGTAGTAGTAGCCTCCGTTAGTCATAGCTGACCATGGATTTTGTAGTAGTAGCCTCCGTTAGTCATAGTTGACTATGGATTTTGTAGCAGTAGTTTCCGTTAGTCATAGTTGACTATGGATTTTGTAGCAGTAGCCTCCGTTAGTCATAGTTGACTATGGCTTTTGTAGCAGTAGCCTCCGTTAGTCATAGTTGACTATGGATTTTGTAGTAGTAGCCTCCGTTAGTCATAGTTGACTATGGATTTTGTAGTAGTAGCCTCCGTTAGTCATAGTTGACCATGGATTTTGTAGCAGTAGCCTCCGTTAGTCATAGTTGACTATGGCTTTGTAGCAGTAGCCTCCGTTAGTCAAAGTTGACTATGGATTTTGTAGTAGTAGTCACCGTCAGTCATAGTTGACCATGGATGTTGTAGTAGTAGCCACCGTCAGTTATAGTTGTCTATGGATTTTGCAGTAGTAGTCTCCGTCAGTCATAGTTGACTATGGATTTTGTAGTAGTAGTCTCCGTTAGTCATAGATTGACTATGGATTTTGTAGTAGTAGTCTCCGTCAGTCATAGTTGACTATGGATTTAGTAGTAGTAGTCTCCGTTAGTCATAGATTGACTATGGATTTTGTAGTAGTAGTCTCCGTCAGTCATAGTTGACCATGGATTTAGTAGTAGTAGTCTCCGTTAGTCATAGATTGACTATGGATTTTGTAGTAGTAGTCTCCGTTAGTCATAGATTGACTATGGATTTTGTAGTAGTAGTCTCCGTTAGTCATAGTTGACCATGGATTTAGTAGTAGTAGTCTCCGTTAGTCATAGATTGACTATGGATTTTGTAGTAGTAGCCACCGTCAGTCATAGTTGATTATGGATTTTGTAGTAGTAGCCACCGTCAGTCATAGTTGACTATGGATTTTGTAGTAGTAGTCTCCGTTAGTCATAGTTGACTATGTATTTTGTAGTAGTAGTCTCCGTCAGTCATAGCTGACTATGGATTTTGTAGTAGTAGTCTCCGTTAGTCATAGTTGACTATGGATTTTGTAGTAGTAGTCTCCGTTAGTCATAGTTAACTATGGATTCTGTAGTAGTAGCCTCCGTCAGTCATAGTTGACTATGGATTTTGTAGTAGTAGTCTCCGTTAGTCATAGTTGACTATGGATTTTGTAGTAGTAGCCACCGTCAGTCATAGTTGACTATGGATTTTGTAGTAGTAGTCTCCGTTAGTCATAGTTGACTATGTATTTTGTAGTAGTAGTCTCCGTCAGTCATAGTTGACCATGGATTTTGTAGTAGTAGTCTCCGTTAGTCATAGTTGACTATGTATTTTGTAGTAGTAGTCTCCGTTAGTCATAGTTGACTATGGATTTCGTAGATGTCGTCTCCGTTAGTCATAGTTGACTATGTATGTTGTAGTAGTAGTCTCCGTTAGTCATACTTCACTATGGATTTTGTAGTAGTAGTCTCCGTTAATCATAGTTGACTATGGATTGTGTAGTAGTAGCCACCGTCAGTCATAGATGACTATGGATTTTGTAGTAGTAGTCTCCGTTAGTCATAGTTGACTATGGATTTTGTAGTAGTAGTCTCCGTCAGTCATAGTTAACTATGGATTTTGTAGTAGTAGTCTCCGTTAGTCATAGTTGACTATGGATTTTGTAGTAGTAGTCTCCGTTAGTCATAGTGACTATGGATTTTGTAGTAGTAGTCTCCGTTAGTCATAGTTGACTATGGATTTTGTAGTAGTAGTCTCCGTTAGTCGTAATTAACTATGGATTTTGTAGCAGTAGTCTCCGTTAGTCATAGTTGACTATGGATTTTGTAGTAGTAGTCTCCGTTAGTCGTAATTAACTATGGATTTTGTAGCAGTAGTCGCCGTTAGTCATAGTTAACTATGGATTTTGTAGCAGTAGTCTCCGTTAGTCGTAATTAACTATGGATTTTATAGTAGTAGCCTCCGTTAGTCATAGTTGACCATGGATTTTGTAGTAGTAGCCATCGTCAGTCATAGTTGACCATGGATGTTGTTGTGGTAGCCACCGTCAGTCATAGTTGACCATGGATGTTGTTGTGGTAGCCACCGTCAGTCATAGTTGACCATGGATGTTGTGTGGTAGCCACCGTCAGTCATAGTTGACCATGGATTGTGTAGTAGTAGCCACCGTCAGTCATAGATGACCATGGATTTTGTAGTAGTAGCCACCGTCAGTCATAGTTGACTATGGATTTTGTAGTAGTAGTCTCCGTTAGTCGTAGTTGACTATGGATTTTGTAGTAGTAGCCTCCGTCAGTTATAGTTGACTATGGATTTTGTAGTAGTAGTCTCCGTTAGTCATAGTTGACTATGGATTTTGTAGTAGTAGCCACCGTCAGTCATAGTTGACTATGGATTGTGTAGTAGTAGTCTCCGTTACTCATAGTTGACTAGGGTTAGTGTAGTAGTAGCCACCGTCAGTCATAGTTGACTAGGGTTAGTGTAGTAGTAGCCATCGTCAGTCATAGTTGACTAGGGTTAGTGTAGTAGTAGCATCGTCAGTCATAGTGACTAGAGTTAGTGTAGTAGTAGCCACCGTCAGTCATAGTTGACTATGGATTTTGTAGTAGTAGTCTCCGTCAGTCATAGTTGACTATGGATTGTGTAGTAGTAGCCACCGTCAGTCATAGTTGACTATGGATTGTGTAGTAGTAGTCTCCGTTAGTCATAGTTGACTAGGGTTAGTGTAGTAGTAGCCACCGTCAGTCACAGTTGACTAGGGTTAGTGTAGTAGTAGCCACCGTCAGTCATAGTTGACTAGGGTTAGTGTAGTAGTAGCCACCGTCAGCCATAGTTGACTAGGGTTAGTGTAGTAGTAGCCACCGTCAGTCATAGTTGACTAGGGTTAGTGTAGTAGTAGCCACCGTCAGCCATAGTTGACTAGGGTTAGTGTAGTAGTAGCCACCGTCAGTCATAGTTGACTAGGGTTAGTGTAGTAGTAGCCACCGTCAGTCATAGTTGACTAGGGTTAGTGTAGTAGTAGCCACCGTCAGCCATAGTTGACTAGGGTTAGTGTAGTAGTAGCCACCGTCAGTCATAGTTGACTAGGGTTAGTGTAGTAGTAGTCTCCGTTAGTCATAGTTGACTAGGGTTAGTGTAGTAGTAGTCTCCGTTAGTCATAGTTGACTAGGGTTAGTGTAGTAGTAGCCACCGCCAGTCATAGTTGACTATGGATTTTGCAGCGCCATTGGAAATATGATTTTTCTTCTGTTTTTTTTCGTCATGCACTCTTGTTTTAAATGTCTATTCTGTTTCTTGCTTGAATGATGACGTAATGGCGCGGACGTTGCAGGAGTCCAATAGCAGTTGAAGTTTCTCGACACCAACATGGCGAGGCTGGATTGTCCTCTCTAGGGCGCGAGTTTGGACAGAAGAAATATAAGAAACAAGTTCTTGCCCCTACAACATGTTTCTTTTCTCCACACAGCCGAGCCCATACAACATGTTTCTTCTCTCCACACAGCCGAGCCCATACAACATGTTTTTCTCTCCACACAGCCGAGCCCATACAACATGTTTCTTCTCTCCACACAGCCGAGCCCATACAACATGTTTCTTTTCTCCACACAGCCGAGCCCATACAACATGTTTCTTTTCTCCACACAGCCGAGCCCATACAACATGTTTCTTTTCTCCACACAGCCGAGCCCATACAACATGTTTCTTCTCTCCACACAGCCGAGCCCATACAATATGTTTCTTCTCTCCACACAGCCGAGCCCATACAACATGTTTCTTCTCTCCACACAGCCGAGCCCATACAACATGTTCTTCTCTCCACACAGCCGAGCCCATACAACATGTTACTTCTCTCCACACAGCCGAGCCCATACAATATGTTTCTTCTCTCCACACAGCCGAGCCCATACAACATGTTTCTTTTCTCCACACAGCCGAGCCCATACAACATGTTTCTTTTCTCCACACAGCCGAGCCCATACAACATGTTTCTTCTCTCCACACAGCCGAGCCCATACAATATGTTTCTTCTCTCCACACAGCCGAGCCCATACAACATGTTTCTTCTCTCCACACAGCCGAGCCCATACAACATGTTTCTTCTCTCCACACAGCCGAGCCCATACAACATGTTACTTCTCTCCACACAGCCGAGCCCATACAATATGTTTCTTCTCTCCACACAGCCGAGCCCATAATAAATGTTTCTTCTCTCCACACAGCCGAGATAGACTTCGTCAACTTGTGGATTGTTGGGGCACCACTGACAGACTTCGTTAGCGCTAGCGGTTGTTGGGGCACCACTGGCAGACTTAGTTAGCCCTAGCGGTTGTTGGGGCACCACTGACAGACTTCGTTAGCGCTAGCGGTTGTTGGGGCACCACTGACAGACTTCGTTAGCGCTAGCGGTTGTTGGGGCACCACTGACAGACTTCGTTAGCCCTAACGGTTGTTGGGGCACCACTGACAGACTTCGTTAGCGCTAGCGGTTGTTGGGGCACCACTGGCAGACTTCGTTAGCCCTAGCGGTTGTTGGGGCACCACTGACAGACTTCGTTAGCCCTAGCGGTTGTTGGGGCACCACTGGCAGACTTCGTTAGCCCTAGCGGTTGTTGGGGCACCACTGGCAGACTTAGTTAGCCCTGCGGTTGTTGGGGCACCACTGGCAGACTTCGTTAGCCCTAGCGGTTGTTGGGGCACCACTGACAGACTTCGTTAGCCCTAGCGGTTGTTGGGGCACCACTGGCAGACTTAGTTAGCCCTGCGGTTGTTGGGGCACCACTGGCAGACTTCGTTAGCGCTAGCGGTTGTTGGGGCACCACTGACAGACTTCGTTAGCCCTAGCGGTTGTTGGGGCACCACTGACAGACTTCGTTAGCCCTAGCGGTTGTTGGGGCACCACTGACAGACTTCGTTAGCCCTAGCGGTTGTGGGGCACCAGATAGACTTCGTTAGCGCTAGCGGTTGTTGGGGCACCAGATAGACTTCGTTAGCGCTAGCGGTTGTTGGGGCACCACTGACAGACTTCGTTAGCGCTAGCGGTTGTTGGGGCACCACTGACAGACTTCGTTAGCGCTAGCGGTTGTTGGGGCACCACTGATAGACTTTGTTAGCCCTAGCGGTTGTTGGGGCACCACTGACAGACTTCGTTAGCGCTAGCGGTTGTTGGGGCACCAGATAGACTTCGTTAGCGCTAGCGGTTGTTGGGGCACCACTGACAGACTTCGTTAGCGCTAGCGGTTGTTGGGGCACCACTGACAGACTTCGTTAGCGCTAGCGGTTGTTGGGGCACCACTGACAGACTTCGTTAGCCCTAGCGGTTGTTGGGGCACCACTGATAGACTTTGTTAGCCCTAGCGGTTGTTGGGGCACCACTGACAGACTTCGTTAGCCCTAGCGGTTGTTGGGGCACCACTGACAGACTTTGTTAGCCCTAGCGGTTGTTGGGGCACCAGACAGACTTTGTTAGCCCTAGCGGTTGTTGGGACACCACTGACAGACTTCGTTAGCCCTAGCGGTTGTTGGGCAACCAACAGAAACTGTAGCTGTAAACAAGTTCTAACAATTTACCATCAGCAGAACAAATCTGGAAATATGTCACAAATGATCAGTGCTTCACCGCAAAGCATGGCATGACAACCGTAGACGTAATGAACGACAAATATGACAGGAAAAGAAAAGATGCAAGAACTAAGACACAGCAAAAGTATAACGTCAGCCTCATCTTCCAACTAGCTATGTTTTATATGTAAGTGGGACTGTCATGTTAGAACAGGTCAATTCATGGGAACAATCGCTCAGTTCGCTACAGAGTTATCTCCCGTGATAGAAAGCCCATATCAATTGATTCTTGAGCAGGACGTGTCGTTCTATTTCATTACATAACAGAAACTGTCGTTCTATTTCATTACATAACAGAAACTGTCGTTCTATTTCATTACATAACAGAAACTGTCGTTCTAATTCATTACATAACAGAAACTGTCGTTCTATTTCATTACATAACAGAAACTGTCGTTCTATTTCATTACATAACAGAAACTGTCGTTCTATTTCATTACATAACAGAAACTGTCGTTCTAATTAATTATATAACATAAACTGCTGTTCAAAGTTATTATATAACAGAAATTGCCGTTCTAATTAATTATATAACAGCAACTGTCGTTCTAATTAATTATATAACAGCAACTGTCGTTCTAATTAATTATATAACATAAACTGTCGTTCTAATTAATTATATAACATAAACTGTCTAATTAATTAATTAATTAATTATATAACAGAAGCTATCGTTCTAATTAATTATATAACAGCAACTGTCGTTCTAATTAATTATATAACATAAACTGCTGTTCTAATTAATTATATAACATAAACTGCCGATCTAAGTAACTATATAACAGCAACTGTTGCTCTAATTAATTATATACCACACACTGTCGCTCTAATTAATTATATACCACACACTGTCGCTCTAATTAATTATATAACATAAACTGTCGTTCTAATTAATTATATAGCAGAAACTGTCGCTCTAATTAATTATATAACAGACATTGTCGCTCTAATAAATTATATAACGGACACTGTCGCTATAATTAATTATATAACACACACTGTCGCTCTAATTAATTATATAACAGGAACTGTCGCTCTAATTAATTATATAACATAAACTGTCGTTCTAATTAATTATATAGCAGAAACTGTCGCTCTAATTAATTATATAACAGACACTGTCGCTCTAATTAATTATATAACGGACACTGTCGCTCTAATTAATTATATAACACACACTGTCGCTCTAATTAATTATATAACAGGAACTGTCGCTTTAATTAATTATATAACACACACTGTCGTTCTAATTAATTATATAACAGAAACTGTGGCTCTAATAAAGTATATAACATACACTGTGGCTCTAATAAATTATATAACAGAAACTGTCGCTCTAATTAATTATATAACAGACACTGTGGCTCTAATAAATTATATAAGAGACACTGTGGCTCTAATAAATTAAATAACAGACACTGTCACTCTAATTAATTATATAACAGACACTGTCGCTCTAATTAATTATATAACAGACACTGTCGCTCTAATTAATTATATAACAGACACTGTGGGTCTAATAAATTATATAACAGACACTGTGACTCTAATAAATTATATAACAGACACTGTGGCTGTAATAAATTATATAACAGACACTGTGGGTCTAATAAATTATATAACAGACACTGTGACTCTAATAAATTATATAACAGACACTGTGGCTCTAATAAATTATATAACAGACACTGTGGCTCTAATAAATTAAATAACAGACACTGTGGCTCTAATAAATTAAATACCAGACACTGTGGCTCTAATAAATTAAATAACAGACACTGTCGCTCTAATTAATTATATAACAGAAGCTGTGTTTTTAAATGGTTATTTAGGAACAGCAGATATAACATAAAGATCTAGGGCCGGATATACATCATGTTCTCTGATGGAAGTAATTGTAGTTGTAATTAAGCCATCAGTAATTAGAATGACATTCAATATTTGTTTGTTCATGATAGCACTAAGCTTGTTCTTGTGTTCTACTGTAAGGTCAATTGTAACGTTGTGCGAGTCCAAGTCAATCTGGCAAATATGTTTGAAGAAAAATGCTTTCAGTTTGATGTTGTATGTTGTATACAATGAAATCATTGATTTGTATATGCAACCGTCAAGTTGTACATTTGTCAGTTGTATGTTGTATGTTGTATACAATGAAATCATTGATTTGTAACGTCAAGTTGTACATTTGTCAGTTGTATGTTGTATACAATGAAATCATTGATTTGTAACCGTCAAGTTGTACATTTGTCAGTTGTATGTTGTATACAATGAAATCATTGATTGTAACCGTCAAGTTGTACATTTGTCAGTTGTATGTTGTATACAATGAAATCATTGATTTGTAACCGTCAAGTTGTACATTTGTCAGTTGTATGTTGTATACAATGAAATCATTGATTTGTAACCGTCAAGTTGTACATATGTCTGTTGTATGTTGTATACAATGAAATCATTGATTTGTAACCGTCAAGTTGTACATATGTCAGTTGTATGTTGTATACAATGAAATCATTGATTTGTAACCGTCAAGTTGTACATATGTCAGTTGTATGTTGTATACAATGAAATCATTGATTTGTAACCGTCAAGTTGTACATATGTCAGTTGTATGTTGTATACAATGAAATCATTGATTTGTAACCGTCAAGTTGTACATTTGTCTGTTGTATGTTGTATGTTGTATACAATGAAATCATTGATTTGTAACCGTCAAGTTGTACATTTGTCAGTTGTATGTTGTATACAATGAAATCATTGATTTGTAACCGTCAAGTTGTACATTTGTCAGTTGTATGTTGTATGTTGTATACAATGAAATCATTGATTTGTAACCGTCAAGTTGTACATATGTCAGTTGTATGTTGTATACAATGAAATCATTGATTTGTAACCGTCAAGTTGTACATATGTCAGTTGTATGTTGTATACAATGAAATCATTGATTGTAACCGTCAAGTTGTACATTTGTCAGTTGTATGTTGTATACAATGAAATCATTGATTTGTAACCGTCAAGTTGTACATTTGTCAGTTGTATGTTGTATACAATGAAATCATTGATTTGTAACCGTCAAGTTGTACATTGTCAGTTGTATGTTGTATACAATGAAATCATTGATTTGTAACCGTCAAGTTGTACATTTGTCAGTTGTATGTTGTATACAATGAAATCATTGATTTGTAACCGTCAAGTTGTACATTTGTCAGTTGTATGTTGTATACAATGAAATCATTGATTTGTAACCGTCAAGTTGTACATATGTCTGTTGTATGTTGTATACAATGAAATCATTGATTTGTAACCGTCAAGTTGTACATATGTCAGTTGTATGTTGTATACAATGAAATCGTTGATTTGTAACCGTCAAGTAACGAACGAACCAACGTACATATGTCAGTTGTCAGTTGTATGTTGTATACAATGAAATCATTGATTTGTAACCGTCAAGTTGTACATATGTCAGTTGTATGTTGTATACAATGAAATCATTGATTTGTAACCGTCAAGTTGTACATTTGTCAGTTGTATGTTGTATGTTGTATACAATGAAATCATTGATTTGTAACCGTCAAGTTGTACATTTGTCAGTTGTATGTTGTATGCAATGAAATCATTGATTTGTAACCGTCAAGTTGTACATTTGTCAGTTGTATGTTGTATGTTGTATACAATGAAATCATTGATTTGTAACCGTCAAGTTGTACATTTGTCAGTTGTATGTTGTATACAATGAAATCATTGATTTGTAACCGTCAAGTTTTACATTTGTCAGTTGTATGTTGTATACAATGAAATCATTGATTTGTAACCGTCAAGTTGTACATTTGTCAGTTGTATGTTGTATGTTGTATACAATGAAATCATTGATTTGTAACCGTCAAGTTGTACATTTGTCAGTTGTATGTTGTATGCAATGAAATCATTGATTTGTAACCGTCAAGTTGTACATTTGTCAGTTGTATGTTGTATGTTGTATACAATGAAATCATTGATTTGTAACCGTCAAGTTGTACATATGTCAGTTGTATGTTGTATACAATGAAATCATTGATTTGTAACCGTCAAGTTGTACATTTGTCAGTTGTATGTTGTATACAATGAAATCATTGATTTGTAACCGTCAAGTTGTACATTTGTCAGTTGTATGTTGTATACAATGAAATCATTGATTTGTAACCGTCAAGTTGTACATTTGTCAGTTGTATGTTGTATGTTGTATACAATGAAATCATTGATTTGTAACCGTCAAGTTGTACATTTGTCAGTTGTATGTTGTATGTTGTATACAATGAAATCATTGATTTGTAACCGTCAAGTTGTACATTTGTCAGTTGTATGTTGTATGTTGTATACAATGAAATCATTGATTTGTAACCGTCAAGTTGTACATTTGTCAGTTGTATGTTGTATGTTGTATACAATGAAATCATTGATTTGTAACCGTCAAGTTGTACATTTGACAGTTGTATGTTGTATACAATGAAATCATTGATTTGTAACCGTCAAGTTGTACATTTGTCAGTTGTATGTTGTGTACAATGAAATCATTGATTTGTAACCGTCAAGTTGTACATATGTCAGTTGTATGTTGTATGTTGTATACAATGAAATCATTGATTTGTAACCGTCAAGTTGTACATTTGTCAGTTGTATGTTGTATGTTGTATACAATGAAATCATTGATTTGTAACCGTCAAGTTGTACATATGTCAGTTGTATGTTGTATGTTGTATACAATGAAATCGTTGATTTGTAACCGTCAAGTTGTACATTTGTCAGTTGTATGTTGTATGTTGTATACAATGAAATCGTTGATTTGTAACCGTCAAGTTGTACATTTGTCAGTTGAGAGTTTGAAGGCGTAAACCTACAAGAGACAAGTTTTAATGGATTTTTTTAAAATCACAAATAGACGCAAATTGAGATAATATACAATTAAATGTACATTATTGCTTTCTTCCTGGTATATTATTTTACTGAAATTGCTTACATGCGCATTTTTTGTGTTTCAAAAATTCAATTCTTCTCCCTGCATTACCTTAAATAAATGCATTATACATTTATTGTACAGGCCTTTTTTTTAAATTAGCAATCAAAGGTTGACATTTTGACAAAGGCCTGGTCGACTAATAGGCTGTACAAAAATGTCAAATTAAAGTAAAAGCTGACATTTATGGAATTTAAGAAAACAGCTCTCAAAAGGTTATTTGTCGTCCTTGCACACGGTTGGTGCAAGTATTGATGATTTATCTGCAGTTTCGTAATACTAAATTATATAATAGTGTTGTAAGTTTGAGATGTTGTACTGAACAGCTTCTCTCGAGACTGAATCTGCCGGCATTGGATAAACAGATCCGACCGCAGAATGAACAAAATGGTTTGTGCTGCTTGATATCGTCTACATTACCAAAGGAGGAGTAAGACTTCTCCTTTCCTCCGCTAGTCTTCGGGACACCCCTGGGCAAGGTGGAGCTCCCGTTTAGCCTCCCTATCAGGGTTATGTGAAGTCATTGAAGCAGGTGGTGGATGGTGTTGTGGGAGCAGCGACAACTATGATCCCCGCTCCGTGATGGCAGGCTGAGGATCTCATGTATAGAGACAATGGCTGCGATCTCCGACTAGTACAGTCACTGCCAAGAAGGAAAGGAACGGCAAACTACTTTCTTATATTGCCTAGTATAATTATGTCAAAACATAAAGAGATATCGTGGACGACAAAGAGAGAAAATACTGGATAGCTTGATGTCATGGCATGGAAAACAGTCAACAACATAACTGATACGATGCACTGCAGATGGAAGATTGTGGAAGGACATGATCGCCTACGCCAACCGATATGGCACATGATGATGATATCGTCTCCTTTCACTTGTGCCTTTTGTCTTCTGGTTTTAACATCATCACTTCTGTGACTGTTGCTGTGCTAGTTTTGTTTATATTTGTCTTCACCATGTGCTACGATCTGGAGCTACATTTGTCTGTTTCTGTCGCTGATAGGAAATTCTCCCAAGGATCCTGACATCTCAGCATTGGTCTGCCCTTTAGTCTCCTTCTGTCCTTACGTTCTTCAATACTTGCTTGAGAATACGATTGTTGTCCATTCTTCGGACGTGACCCAGCCACTCGGACAAGTGTCGCCGTGATGGATGGGAGTTTGGCTCGTTGCAAGACGTTCAAGTTGATTACTCACAATTTGACTTGACAACTAGTCCACGTCACTCCGACGGATGAAAGCGATGGGAGTTAGGATGGGCACAGCCAGGAACTTAGTGACCGTGTAAGAAGACTTATCAACCAACACAGAACTGGAGTCGTCAGTCGCTGGACACTGCGGGACTTGCTGAGGAGGGGATCTGAGCACCTATGGACATGTTCGGAGAGCAATGACGATGACCAGCAAAAAACTCAATTTTACTTGACACTAAATGATACATGTTGTATGTAATTGCTGATGACTTTGAGTTGATAAACATGGAGGGCATAGTTTAGGGTACAAGAGAGAGATATATCTAGAAAAAATAGAGTGCAATATATCACAGACGAGCTAGGATTAACTACATCGCACGCTGGACATCTCGCGAAGGTCAGAAAAAACTTGAGGGTGCCTGTTATGGGAGCCAGGTGACAAGAGGTCAAGCTTGGTGAGGTTCTTAATTGCAGTGCAAGTTGTCTACACACATTGTCTCAACTTTAGTTCTGGTCTTGCCGCGAATTAATTAACAAACAAACAAATCCATTCAGGTTACATTTGGTATCAAAGGTCACGGACAAGGTCTCTCCATTCCTGGAACTGTTTCCTTCAGTCAAGGTCAACCCTTTTGTCTGTATAATCCCGAGGTTTCTCTATTTCCTCGTTCGCTGGGGGAAGAGTCCGGAATCCTAGTCTCAATGACGTCATGATCGCAGCAGAAGAATAAGAAATACTCCATCTAAGGCAGTGCATTCCAGTTACCTCCCTGTCATTACATACCAATGTACTCAATGCATTCCAGTTACCTCCCTGTCATTACATACCAATGTACTCAATGCATTCCAGTTACCTCTCTGTCATTACATACCAATGTACTCAATGCATTCCAGTTACCTCTCTGTCATTACATACCAGAAATTGTTTCCACCTGATATTGGTTTTAACCTTTCTTTTTACTTTGTTATTTTTTTTTTTTTGGTCAAAAACATCCTAATAACAATTTTTACTTTAAACTGGCCATCTCAAAATGATTCTATAGAATTACATTTCTACAGTCTGCGCCGATTTTTTTTTTTTTTCTGTAGACAAATTATACAGAAAAGAGAACATAAAAAAATGTAGCTACAATTGAAAGTAATTAGAAGAAAAGAGAGGAATTAACCAGAAAGTGCAAAAACAAATGTAATACTGCACTCAGAATAACGCTGACAATGGAAGTGTTCGGTAAAGGAGATCGGACGTTGGGCTGGCAATATATTTCCAATTTTACATTATCGCTTACTCTCATATATAATCACGCCTGATTTCCATGAAAAGTGGGCTTGTATATATATCTCCAATCATCTGTCATAGACAAATATCGATTACTGTCCTAACAGTTTGGCGATTTCTCTCCAGTCTTCCTTTTCTCAAACATCAACTTTGATTTTTTTTCTACAAGAAAAAAAAAATGATTTTGATCATGGCTTCTGTAGTACGGGGGGGGGGGGGGGGGGGGGGTGTCTCACTCGCTACCGAAACGAGAATTGCCACAATAACTGTAACAGCCATGGAGATATTGCAAGGAAATGTAAACAGACAAACGCGTCAGGAAAACAATCTCTGCGCGAGGAAAGAAACCAAATGTGTCTGTGTTGTATTTAATGTGGAATTGTTGTGACCTGACGCACCTCTCTGCTGATCTGCGCTGAGGGTGCCTACACAACACGGTTGTTGTTCGTGACTGATATTGTACAGTACGTGAGAGTTCACACAGGCTAGTTGGACAAAGTGTTGGTTCACACTGGGGGAGCCAGTATCTAGTGGTAGAACCATGACAGAAATGTCGCGCCTGGTAGCCCAAACAGACACCACAAATTAGAACGCCCAAGTCTGTCAGAAATATGGCATCTCTTTCGCTCTTCTCTCTCTCTCTCTCTCTCTCTCTCTGTCTCTGGATATCTGTGTGTGTATGTTGCGCGTGCTTGTGTGATCTCTTAAAAGATGCGTTACTCGCACGACCATAGCAGCAAGAATGTGACGTGCACGACTGTAGCAGCAAGAATGTGACGTGCACGACTGTAGCAGCAAGAATGTGACGTGCACGACTGTAGCAGCAAGAATGTGACGTGCACGACTGTAGCAGCAAGAATGTGACGTGCACGACTGTAGCAGCAAGAACATGACCTGCACGACTGTAAATATGACGTTTACGCTGAATTTTGTTTTACAGTCGTACAGGTAAGATTACAGTCGTACAGTAAGATTACAGTCGTGCAGATAAGATTACAGTCGTGCAGATAAGATTACAGTCGTACAGGTAAGATTACAGTCGTACAGTAAGATTACAGTCGTGCAGATAAGATTACAGTCGTGCAGATAAGATTACAGTCGTGCAGATAAGATTACAGTCGTACAGTAAGATTACAGTCGTACAGTAAGATTACAGTCGTGCAGATAAGATTACAGTCGTACAGTAAGATTTCAGTCGTGCAGATAAGATTACAGTCGTGCAGTAAGATTTCAGTCGTGCAGATAAGATTACAGTCGTGCAGATAAGATTACAGTCGTGCAGATAAGATTACAGTCGTACAGTAAGATTTCAGTCGTGCAGATAAGATTACAGTCATACAGATAAGATTAAAGTCGTGCAGTAAGATTAGTCATACAGATAAGATTACAGTCGTGCAGATAAGATTACAGTCGTACAGTAAGATTTCAGTCGTGCAGATAAGATTACAGTCGTGCAGTAAGATTTCAGTCGTGCAGATAAGATTACAGTCGTGCAGATAAGATTACAGTCGTGCAGATAAGATTACAGTCGTGCAGATAAGATTACAATCATACAGATAATATTACAGTCATACAGATAAGATTACAGTCATACAGATAAGATTACAGTCATACAGATAAGATTACAGTCGTGCAGATAAGATTACAGTCGTGCAGATAAGATTACAGTCATACAGATACGATTACAGTCGTGCAGATAAGATTACAATCATGCAGATAAGATTACAGTCATACAGATAAGATTACAGTCGTGCAGATAAGATTACAGTCGTGCAGATAAGATTACAGTCGTGCAGTAAGATTACAGTCATACAGATAAGATTACAGTCGTACAGTAAGATTTCAGTCGTGCAGATAAGATTACAGTCGTGCAGATAAGATTACAGTCGTACAGTAAGATTTCAGTCGTGCAGATAAGATTACAGTCGTGCAGTAAGATTTCAGTCGTGCAGATAAGATTTCAGTCATACAGATAAGATTACAGTCATACAGATAAGATTACAGTCATACAGATAAGATTACAGTCATACAGATAAGATTACAGTCGTACAGTAAGATTACAGTCGTGCAGATAAGATTACAGTCATACAGATAAGATTACAGTCATACAGATAAGATTACAGTCATACAGATAAGATTACAGTCATACAGTAAGATTACAGTCGTGCAGATAAGATTACAGTCGTACATTAAGATTACAGTCATACAGATAAGATTACAGTCATACAGTAAGATTACAGTCATGCATATAAGGTTACAGTCATACAGATAAGATTACAGTCATACAGATAAGATCACAGTCATACAGTAAGATTACAGTCATACAGATAAGATTACAGTCATACAGATAAGATTACAGTCATACAGATAAGATTACAGTCATACAGATAAGATTACAGTCGTACAGTAAGATTACAGTCGTGCAGATAAGATTACAGTCATACAGATAAGATTACAGTCATACAGATAAGGTTACAGTCATACAGATAAGATTACAGTCGTGCAGTAAGATTACAGTCGTGAAGATAAGATTACAGTCATACAGATAAGATTACAGTCATACAGATAAGATTACAGTCGTGCAGATAAGATTACAGTCATACAGATAAGATTACAGTCATACAGATAAGATTACAGTCGTGCAGATAAGATTACAGTCGTACAGTAAGATTTCAGTCGTGCAGTAAGATTACAGTCGTACAGTAAGATTACAGTCATACAGATAAGATTACAGTCATACAGATAAGATTACAGTCGTGCAGTAAGATTTCAGTCGTGCAGATAAGATTACAGTCATACAGATAAGATTACAATCATACAGATAAGATTACAGTCGTGCAGTAAGATTACAGTCGTGCAGATAAGATTACAGTCATACAGATAAGATTACAGTCATACAGATAAGATTACAGTCGTGCAGATAAGATTACAGTCATACAGATAAGATTACAGTCATACAGATAAGATTACAGTCGTGCAGTAAGATTACAGTCATACAGATAAGATTACAGTCGTGCAGATAAGATCACAGTCATACAGATAAGATTACAGTCATACAGATAAGATTACAGTCATACAGATAAGATTACAGTCATACAGATAAGATTACAGTCATACAGATAAGATTACAGTCATACAGATAAGATTACAATCATACAGATAAGATTACAGTCATACAGATAAGATTACAGTCGTGCAGATAAGATTACAATCATACAGATAAGATTAGTCATACAGATAAGATTACAGTCATACAGATAAGATTACAGTCATACAGATAAGATCACAGTCATACAGATAAGATCACAGTCATACAGATAAGATTACAGTCATACAGATAAGATTACAGTCATACAGATAAGATTACAGTCGTGCAGATAAGATCACAGTCATACAGATAAGATTACAGTCGTACAGATAAGATTACAGTCATACATATAAGATTACAGTCATACAGATAAGATTACAGTCGTGCAGATAAGATCACAGTCATACAGATAAGATTACAATCATACAGATAAGATTTCATTCATACAGATAAGATTACAGTCATACAGATAAGATCACAGTCATACAGATAAGATCACAGTCATACAGATAAGATTACAGTCATACAGATACGATTACAGTCGTGCAGATAAGATTACAGTCGTGCAGATAAGATTACAGTCATACAGATGAGATTACAATCATACAGATAAGATTACAGTCATACAGATAAGATTACAGTCATACAGATAAGATTACAGTCATACAGATAAGATTACAGTCATACAGATAAGATTACAATCATACAGATAAGATTACAGTCATACAGATAAGATTACAGTCGTGCAGATAAGATTACAATCATACAGATAAGATTACAGTCATACAGATAAGATTACAGTCGTGCAGATAAGATTACAATCATACAGATAAGATTACAGTCATACAGATAAGATTACAGTCGTGCAGATAAGATCACAGTCATACAGGTAAGATTACAGTCATACAGATAAGATTACAGTCATACAGATAAGATTACAGTCATACAGATAAGATCACAGTCATACAGATAAGATTACAGTCATACAGATAAGATTACAGTCATACAGATAAGATTACAGTCGTGCAGATAAGATCACAGTCATACAGATAAGATTACAGTCGTACAGATAAGATTACAGTCATACATATAAGATTACAGTCATACAGATAAGATTACAGTCGTGCAGATAAGATCACAGTCATACAGATAAGATTACAATCATACAGATAAGATTTCATTCATACAGATAAGATTACAGTCATACAGATAAGATCACAGTCATACAGATAAGATCACAGTCATACAGATAAGATTACAGTCATACAGATAAGATTACAGTCGTGCAGATAAGATTACAGTCGTGCAGATAAGATTACAGTCATACAGATGAGATTACAATCATACAGATAAGATTACAGTCATACAGATAAGATTACAGTCATACAGATAAGATTACAGTCATACAGATAAGATTACAGTCATACAGATAAGATTACAGTCATACAGATAAGATTACAGTCGTGCAGATAAGATTACAGTCGTGCAGATAAGATTACAGTCGTGCAGTAAGATTACAGTCATACAGATAAGATTACAGTCATACAGATAAGATTACAGTCGTGCAGATAAGATCACAGTCATACAGATAAGATTACAGTCGTGCAGTAAGATTTCAGTCGTGCAGATAAGATTACAGTCGTGCAGATAAGATTACAGTCGTGCAGATAAGATTACAGTCGTACAGGTAAGATTACAGTCGTACAGTAAGATTACAGTCGTGCAAATAAGATTACAGTCGTACAGTAAGATTTCAGTCGTGCAGATAAGATTACAGTCATACAGATAAGATTACAGTCGTGCAGATAAGATCACAGTCATACAGATAAGATTACAGTCATACAGATAAGATTACAGTCGTGCAGATAAGATTACAGTCATACAGATAAGATTACAGTCGTGCAGTAAGATTACAGTCATACATATAAGATTACAGTCATACAGATAAGATTACAGTCGTGCAGATAAGATTACAATCATATAGATAAGATTACAGTCATACAGATAAGATTACAGTCCTGCAGATAAGATTACAGCCGTGCAGATAAGATTACAGTCATACAGATAAGATTACAGTCATACAGATAAGATTACAGTCGTACAGGTAAGATTACAGTCGTGCAGATAAGATTACAGTCATACAGATAAGATTACAGTCGTACAGTAAGATTACAGTCGTACAGTAAGATTACAGTCGTGCAGATAAGATTACAGTCGTGCAGTAAGATTTCAGTCATACAGATAAGATTACAGTCATACAGATAAGATTACAGTCGTGCAGATAAGATTACAGTCATACAGATAAGATTACAGTCGTGCAGTAAGATTACAGTCATACAGATAAGATTAGTCATACAGATAAGATTACAGTCGTGCAGATAAGATTACAATCATACAGATAAGATTACAGTCGTGCAGATAAGATTACAATCATACAGATAAGATTACAATCATACAGATAAGATTACAGTCATACAGATAAGATTACAGTGGTGCAGTAAGATTACAGTCATACAGATAAGATTACAGTCATACAGATAAGATTACAATCGTGCAGTAAGATTACAGTCATACAGATAAGATTACAGTCGTGCAGATAAGATTACAGTCGTGCAGATAAGATTACAGTCGTGCAGATAAGATTACAGTCATACAGATAAGATTACAGTCGTGCAGATAAGATTACAGTCATACAGATAAGATTACAGTCGTGCAGATAAGATTACAATCATACAGATAAGATTACAGTCGTACAGATAAGATTACAGTCGTGCAGATAAGATTACAATCATACAGATAAGATTACAGTCATACAGATAAGATTACAGTCGTGCAGTAAGATTACAGTCATACAGATAAGATTACAGTCATGCAGATAAGATTACAGTCATACAGATAAGATTACAGTCGTGCAGTAAGATTACAATCGTGCAGTAAGATTACAGTCATACAGATAAGATTACAGTCGTGCAGTAAGATTACAGTCATACAGATAAGATTACAGTCATACAGATAAGATTACAGTCATACAGATAATATTACAGTCGTGCAGATAAGATTACAGTCATACAGATAAGATTACAGTCGTGCAGTAAGATTTCAGTCGTGCAGATAAGATTACAGTCGTGCAGATAAGATTACAGTCGTACAGATAAGATTATAGTCGTGCAGTAAGATTTCAGTCATACAGATAAGATTACAGTCGTACAGATAAGATTACAGTCATACAGATAAGATTACAGTCGTGCAGATAAGATTTCAGTCATACAGATAAGATTACAGTCGTGCAGATAAGATTACAGTCGTGCAGATAAGATTACAGTCATACAGATAAGATTACAGTCATACAGATAAGATTACAGTCGTGCAGATAAGATTACAGTCATACAGATAAGATTACAGTCATACAGATAAGATTACAGTCATACAGATAAGATTACAGTCATACAGATAAGATTACAGTCGTGCAGATAAGATCACAGTCATACAGATAAGATTACAGTCGTACAGGTAAGATTACAGTTGTAGAGGTAAGATTACAGTCGTGCATGTAAGATTACAGTCGTAGCGGTAAGATTACAGTCTTAGAGGTAAGATTATAGTCGTAGAGGTAGGATTACGGTCTTACGGGTAGTAGTGTACGTCACATTTACAGTTGTAGATGTCGAATTCTTGCTGCTACAGTCACGTGAGTAAAAACATCAAAGAAAACATATAACACACTGTCGCCGTAAGTTGATCCAACTTCATAGACTGCGTTGGTTCAGGTATGTACATATATGTGTGCCGACTCGCTGTATATAACCGTGTGGTCCTTACAGACGGTAGTGGGCGTGCTATATGTCGATCTACGTATGGTATAACTGCCAAACACTGTTTGCAATTTCTCATAGACGATTCAGACACCAATGATTGACGATTTCTACCACATATAAAACTGCGCATAAATACGTTTCTGCGTGTTACTTTGGGGCGCCTGGTTCATCTGTGTACAAGGAGTAGATTCCACGCTGCCCGCTCTGTAAATTACGTCAGCATTTCATCGCTATCTTGTCATGGTGTCCCCGCATCGTCTCTGCTATTAAATTGCGTTTATTTATTTGCTATTCCCAATATTTTGATTGTCAGACCTGGACGTTCGTACAATAAGAAAAACCTCCACCGATTTGAAATGTGTCAGACGAATGGCAGGACAAAACCTCAGAAATACAATAGAAATCAGAAACGAATAATTCCCACCATAGAATACATAGAGAAAACATAACATATTATATGGTTTGGCCACGTGATAAGATATAATTGCTAAAACACATCACAACGAGTCACAAATAAACGTTGAGAAAACAAAGGACTCAAAAGCAGACCACAAAAACGATGGATTGATGGAATATTAGAAACAATAGGAAACATAACAGCAGGAGAGGCCAACAGAAGAGCAAAAGATGGATTGATGGAATATTAGAAACAATAGGAAACATAACAGCAGGAGAGGTCAACAGAAGTGCAAAAGATGGATTGATGGAATATTAGAAACAATAGGAAACATAACAGCAGGAGAGGTCAACAGAAGTGCAAAAGATGGATTGATGGAATATTAGAAACACCAGGAAACATAAAAGTAGGAGAGGTCAACAGAAGAACAAAAGATGGATTGATGGAATATTAGAAACAATAGGAAACATAACAGCAGGAGAGGTCAACAGAAGTGCAAAAGATGGATTGATGGAATATTAGAAACACTAGGAAACATAACAGCAGGAGAGGTCAACAGAAGAGCAAAAGATGGATTGATGGAATATTAGAAACACCAGGAAACATAAAAGTAGGAGAGGCCATCAGCAGAGCAAAAGATGGATTGATGGAATATTAGAAACACCAGGAAACATAAAAGTAGGAGAGGCCATCAGAAGAGCAAAAGATGGATTGATGGAATATTAGAAACACCAGGAAACATAAAAGTAGGAGAGGCCATCAGAAGAGCAAAAGATGGATTGATGGAATATTAGAAACACCAGGAAACATAAAAGTAGGAGAGGCCATCAGAAGAGCAAAAGATGGATTGATGGAATATTAGAAACACCAGGAAACATAAAAGTAGGAGAGGCCATCAGAAGAGCAAAAGATGGATTGATGGAATATTAGAAACACCAGGAAACATAAAAGTAGGAGAGGCCATCAGAAGAGCAAAAGATGGATTGATGGAATATTAGAAACACCAGGAAACATAAAAGTAGGAGAGGCCATCAGAAGAGCAAAAGATGGATTGATGGAATATTAGAAACACCAGGAAACATAAAAGTAGGAGAGGCCATCAGCAGAGCAAAAGATGGATTGATGGAATATTAGAAACACCAGGAAACATAAAAGTAGGAGAGGCCATCAGAAGAGCAAAAGATGGATTGATGGAATATTAGAAACACCAGGAAACATAAAAGTAGGAGAGGCCATCAGAAGAGCAAAAGATGGATTGATGGAATATTAGAAACACCAGGAAACATAAAAGTAGGAGAGGCCATCAGAAGAGCAGAAGACCATAAACTGTAACTTCTTACGAAACTGAAAGACAAATGAGGGAGGAAAAAAGAAGACTGTCATGATGTTGTTCCTTGTTATCTAAATACATATTTTCTGTATTCTAATTTGTAAATCTTTTCAATCGCAAGAGGTATAACAACCATATAGTTAAGCTGCTGGTGTTGATATACAGAAACATCTGATAAATTAGAATTTTTCAGTTTTGACTTAAAGTTCAATGTCTCCCGTTGAAGATCTCTTACAGTCGAAACGTTCGTTTCTTGAGATTTATATCCGCAGAGCTGAAACACTGTTCTCTTCTTGTTTCACAGCATCTATAGCTATGTTGTTGGTTAGTCATACTGATACGTGTACACAGCCATGTTGTTGATAGATTATAATGATACGTGTACACAGCCGTGTTGTTGATAGATTATAATGATACGTGTACACAGCCGTGTTGTTGATAGATTATAATGATACGTGTACACAGCCGTGTTGTTGATAGATTATAATGATACGTGTACACAGCCGTGTTGTTGATAGATTATACTGATACTTGTACACAGCCATGTTGTTGGTAGATTATAATGATACGTGTACACAGCCATGTTGTTGATAGATTATAATGATACTTGTACACAGCCATGTTGTTGGTAGATTATAATGATACTTGTACACAGCCATGTTGTTGGTAGATTATAATGATACTCTTTTGCACTGGAAGATTTAGACTTGGCAACTTCTGCCATCATTAACTTTACCACTTGTGTACACGCTGGTACATTATGCACACGCTGGCACATTATGACAGAATTCCACTGTCCACCTTCTTCCATAATTAGCTCTACCACTTGTGTACACGCTGGCACATTATGTACACGCTGGCACATTATGATAGAATTCTACTGTCCACCTTCTGCCATAATTAGTTCTACCACTTGTGTACACGCTGGCACATTATGTACACGCTGGCACATTATGACAGAATTCCACTGCCCACCTTCTGTCATAATTAGCTCTACCACTTGTGCACACGCTGGTACATTATGTACACGCTGGTGCATTATGACATAATTCCACTGTCCATCTTCTGCCATAATTAGCCCTATCACTTGTGTACACGCTGGTACATGGTGTACATGCATGTACCTTGTGTACATGCTGGTACATTGTGTATATGCTGGTACATTGTGTACATGCTGGTACATTCTAAGAATCTAACAAGAGTTTCTCCATCACCCACATACTCTACGTCTTGTGATTCTACTTTTAAACCACAGCCAACTACACATTAACTCAGGCCCGTGAGTTGAAAGGCAATTCTCAGAAAACCCCCAACTAGCGTGACGCTTTCAGCTTTGCGAGCAGGGCGGATGAGGATAGTGACGTCAGCCGTCTATAGCTCCAACAGTTGAATAGTTTTCCGGTTTCATTTCCTCCCCGCAGGCCTTAGTAATCTATAGTTGGCTGTGCTCCAACCCACGACACTGACGTAACCTTGCCCCCTACCGATGACCTTCAGCATAACCTTCAACAACAATATCGAGTGTGTGTGTGTGTGTGTGTGTGTGTATATACAAACTCAAGATAATACATTTCTGTTAATGTTTACAGCTTTTTATATCCCAATATCAATGCTAGTTTTACACAGCATAAGTGACATATTTTGTTTAAGCTTTTCTGTGTAACGTCTCCTGCATGCTTGTAGAAAACAATGCCAAACCCCTTATTTCTCTCCCCTTGTGTCTCCTTTGTGTTAATCTTTCTGGTATCTTTCTTGTCAAATTCTGGAGACACATCTTTGGGCTAATGACATGGTGTCTAAAAGCGTCCATACAATTCCAAATGTAAACAATGCATGTTTGAGATGAACTTAGGCTATACTTTTTTAAACAGAGCTCTATGATCCTTGTAGAAATAATCTGTCAGAAATGACGTGAAATAATAGGGGCATACATTGATCGATTTGCGAGATAAACTAAAGGGCAAATATTGATATTACTGGGCAATTTGGGTGCTTTAGACACCCATAAACATGAGAATGTTCGCTCGGATAAGATATCAAGATGGGTCAGAAATGGTAAACGGGGAAATAACTCGGGAACCACTTGCCAAGAGTTAACTCATCAATTCCGGTATGATGACGAAAGTTCCGGTTATTACCAGAGCTGAGAGCGGTCAGTGACTCATAGCTGACTATTTGCGGCAGATCCGGTGAACCAGAACTATCCAGATATCACTAACTCCACCTCTTCGCAGTGTCCATGTCAAAGACTAGAGAGTCTGACTACGAAGATGGGACCGAGTGAGATGGGAACTTGGTAATCAAGAATGGCATCACGGTGTTGGGTCAAGAGCCACAAATAACGCAGCTTCCTGTAACTACAACACAACCACGGTGTTGGGTCAAGAGCCACAAATAACGCAGCTTCCTGTAACTACAACACAACCACGGTGTTGGGGCAAGAGCCACAAATAACGCAGCTTCCTGTAACTACAACACAACCACGGTGTTGGGGCAAGAGCCACAAATAACGCAGCTTCCTGTAACTACAACACAACCACGGTGTTGGGGCAAGAGCCACAAATAACGCAGCTTCCTGTAACTACAACACAACCACGGTGTTGGGGCAAGAGCCACAAATAACGCAGCTTCCTGTAACTACAACACAACCACGGTGTTGGGGCAAGAGCCACAAATAACGCAGCTTCCTGTAACTACAACACAACCACGGTGTTGGGGCAAGAGCCACAAATAACGCAGCTTCCTGTAACTACAACACGACCACGGTGTTGGCTCAAGATCCACAAATAACGCAGCTTCCTGTAACTACAACACAACCACGGTGTTGGGGCAAGAGCCACAAATAACGCAGCTTCCTGTAACTACAACACAACCACGGTGTTGGGTCAAGATCCACAAATAACGCAGCTTCCTGTAACTACAACACAACCACGGTGTTGGGGCAAGAGCCACAAATAACGCAGCTTCCTGTAACTACAACACAACCACGGTGTTGGGGCAAGAGCCACAAATAACGCAGCTTCCTGTAACTACAACACAACCACGGTGTTGGGTCAAGAGCCACAAATAACGCAGCTTCCTGTAACTACAACACAACCACGGTGTTGGGGCAAGAGCCACAAATAACGCAGCTTCCTGTAACTACAACACAACCACGGTGTTGGGGCAAGAGCCACAAATAACGCAGCTTCCTGTAACTACAACACGACCACGGTGTTGGCTCAAGATCCACAAATAACGCAGCTTCCTGTAACTACAACACAACCACGGTGTTGGGGCAAGAGCCACAAATAACGCAGCTTCCTGTAACTACAACACAACCACGGTGTTGGGTCAAGATCCACAAATAACGCAGCTTCCTGTAACTACAACACAACCACGGTGTTGGGGCAAGAGCCACAAATAACGCAGCTTCCTGTAACTACAACACAACCTATCTTCATTTGTCTATTTTCTTCTCGGGCCGAAGACGTCACATAGGGCAGATGTCCTAGATCTCAACGATTGACGATTTCCTGCTAGTTCTTGCAGGTTCCTTAGTCATTGTTCTGTGTAGAGATTCCCTTGGTCTGCCTTGTTTTCTTTTACCAGATGGTTTCCACATGAATGCCTGACGAGGAAGTCTTTCTTCATTCATTCGCAGCACATGACCGATATTAACACTAGTATCACATCCACTGGTATCCCATCCACAGGTATCACATCCACTGGTATCACACAGAAGTTGAACAGTCTAAGTTTTGTCCGCTTACCGAGTAGTTTTCGATTACCGTATCTGCGCCCACTTAACGCCCGTGAAAGACGAGTTATTAAGAGTGGCAGTGGCGGCACCTGCACATCAGAAGAGGGACTCGCCAGTATCGGTCTAGCTATCCATTCCAAGGATGTGTTCTCGGTCTATTGTCTTATTTGCGTTGTCAGCCAGCAGTATGGACTGTGTTGTACTGTCACTGTCTTACCACATGACCAGTTTCATATCTTGACTATACGTCAACACGAATGTATTCATATTTATCATGTAAATTACGTTTTCTTTTAAAGACCAGTGCCACACAAGGAACTTACAACAGGTGCCCCACAAGGAACTAACAACAGGTGCCCCACAAGGAACTAACAACAGGTGCCCCACAAGGAACTAACAACAGGTGCCCCACAAGGAACTTACAACAGGTGCCCCACAAGGAACTAACAACAGGTGCCCCACAAGGAACTAACAACAGGTGCCCCACAAGGAATTAACAAAAGGTGCCCCACAAGGAACTAACAACAGGTGCCCCACAAGGAACTAACAACAGGTGCCCCACAAGGAACTAACAACAGGTGCCCCACAAGGAACTAACAACAGGTGCCCCACAAGGAACTAACAACAGGTGCCCCACAAGGAACTAACAACAGGTGCCCCACAAGGAACTAACAAAAGGTGCCCCACAAGGAACTAGTAACCAATGCTCAAAAATGAATAACAAAAAATGTGATCTACAAAGAACTGACAACCAGTGCACCACAACGGAAATGACAACCAGTGCACTACAATGAACTAATAATCTGCTCCACAGGGCACTAAAAATCAGTGCTCTATAAGGAACTAACAGACAGTGCACCACACGTAACTAACAACAAGGAACTGACAACTATTACACCACAAGGAACTAACAACCAGTGCACCACAAAGAACTGACAAACAGTGCACCACAAAGAACAGACAAACAGTGCACCACAAAAAGTGACAAACATTTCACTACAAAGAACTGACAAACAGTGCACCACAAAGAACTGACAAACAGTGCACCACAAAGAACTGACAACCAGTGCACCACAAAGAACTGGCAATCAGTGCACCACAAAGAAACTGACAACCAGTCCACTACAAAGAAACTGACAACCAGTGCACCACAAAGAAACTGACAAACAGTGCACCACAAAGAAACTGACAAACAGTGTACCACAAAAAACTGACAAACAGTGCACCACAAAAAAACTAACAAACAGTGCACCACAAAGAACTGACAAACAGTGCAGCACAAGGAACTAACAACCAGTGTACTATAAGGAACTAACAATCAGTGCACCACAAAGAACAGACAACCAGTGCACCATAAGGAACTAACAACCACAGCATCCATAATGAACTAACAACCAGTGCACCACAAGGAACTAACAACCAGTGCACCAAATGAACTAACAACCAGTGCAGCACAAGCAACTAACCCAACCAGTGCAGCATAAGGAACTAACCCAACCAGTGCAGCATAAGGAGCTAACCCAACCAGTGCCACACAAGGAACTAACAGGTGCCCCACAAGGAACTACCAACAGGTTCCCCACAAGGAACTAGTAACCAATGCTCAAAAAGGGACCAATACCAATGCTCAAAAATGAACTAACAATCAGTGATCTACAAAGAACTGACAACCAGTGCTGGACAGGGAACTGACAACCAGTGCACCACAACGGAAATGACAACCAGTGCACTACAAAATGAACTAACAATCTGCTCCACAGGGCACTAAAAATCAGTGCTCCATAAGGAACTAATAGACAGTGCACCACACGCAACTAACAACAAGGAACTGACAACTATTACACCACAAGGAACTAACAACCAGGGCACCACAAAGAACTGACAAACAGTGCACCACAAAGAACTGACAAACAGTGCACCACAAAGAACTGACAAACAGTGCACCACAAAGAATTGACAAATAGTGCGCCACAAAGAACTGACAAACAGTGCGCCACAAAGAACTGACAAACAGTGCACCACAAAGAACTGACAACCAGTGCACCACAAAGAACTGGCAAATAGTGCACCACAAAGAAACTGACAACCAGTGCACCACAAAGAAACTGACAAACAGTGCACCACAAAGAAACTGACAAACAGTGCACCGCCAAGAAACTGGCAAACAGTGCACCACAAAGATCTGACAAACAGTGCACCACAAAAAAACTAACAAATAGTGTACCACAAAGAACTGACAAACAGTGAAGCACAAGGAATTAACAACCAGTGCACCATACGGAACTGACAACCAGTGCACCATAAAGAACTAACAACTACTGCACCATAATGAACTAACAACCAGTGCACCACAAGGAACTAACAACAAGTGCACCATAATGAACTAACAACCAGTGCAGCATAAGGAACTACCCAACAAGTGCAGCATAAGGAACTAACCCAACCAGTGTAGTATAAGGAACTAACCCAACCAGTTCAGCATAAGGAACTAACCTAACAGGTGCACCATAGAAACTAACTCAACCAGTGCAGCATAAGGAACTAACCTAACTAGTGCAGTACAAGCAACTAACCCAACCAGTGCAGCATAAGCAACTAACCCAACCAGTGCACCATAAGGAACTAACCCAACCAGTGCACCATAAGGAACTAACCAAACCAGTGCAGCATAAGGAACTAACCTAACCAGTGCAGCATAAGGAACTAACCTAACCAGTGCACCATAAAGAACTAACCCAACCAGTGCAGCATAAAGAACTAACCCAACCAGTGCAGCATAAGGAACTAACCTAACCAGTGCACCATAAGGAACTAATCCAACCAGTGCACCATAAGGAGCTAACCCAACCAGTGCAGTAAAAGCAACTAACCCAACCAGTGCACCATAAGGACTAACTAACCCAACCAGTGCACCATAAGAAACTAACCCAACCAGTGCAGCATAAGGAACTGACCCAACCAGTGCAGCATAAGGAACTAACCCAACCAGTGCACCATAAGGAGCTAACCAAACCAGTGCAGTACAAGCAACTAACCCAACCAGTGCAGCACAAGGAACTAACCCAACCAGTGCAGTACAAGCAACCACCACTCAAACATTCTACATAACATCGTTCCACCGTGCCGTCTCCGCATCGAATGTTGCCTACCATGTACCCCCATCTCATTCCTCCCCTAGCCTCGATGGTGCACGATGGTCACATGTCCTTCACTCCATCTTCTGATGTTGTCGATGCACTCTTCGTTGTTTCATTTACTGATCCATCCAGTCTGACTTTGGTCAGTCTCTTTCTTTCTGTCGTTCACCCGATGAACGAACAAAGGAATGGACGATCCTCTTCATCATCCGCCCTTAAAAGGACGTTAAGCGGGCGTAGATGCACTACGTTGTGGCTTATTTGCGCCCTTCGGCCCAACACATCCGACTTGTCTGGGTATATTTGAGTACCCAGGTTTCCTTCCCTCTCGATTCTTACTTACTTGGCCAGACTAGACTGGTTAGCTTGTTACTAGAGGCACCACAAAGAGGTGGGGTATGGTCTATATAATTCTGGTTGACATATCCAGAAGCAAGCCATCATCTATGAGTGAATGAGAGCTCCCAGCTCTGTATACTTTGTGAGATCGTCACTAAGACAGGCTGAGTTGCGGTAAAGTAATGACAGGGAGGAAGTGCACTGGCTCCCTCGTCTCTAAATAATTTAACCTAGTCAGCATTATCATCATCATGTGCCGTGCCGGTTGGCGTAGGCGGTCATGCCTTTCCACAATCTTCTATCTACAGCACATCTTATTAATTATGTTGTTGACTGTTTTTTATGCCTTGACACCAAGCTATCTAGTATCTTCTCTCTTTTTCGTCCACGATATCTCTTTCCATGTATTTTGTCAGTTGTAACCAATTATTCCAACTTTCCTCTTCTCATGATGCGCCTGACAAACGCCGACTGTTTCTTTCTGATGTTTTTTTTTTTTTTGAGTTCTCTCTTTTGTTTACAAATGTGAACAGTGGAAGCAGCAGTTCAATTGTGTGCCTCTTGTCAATGATAGGTCTATGCTTTTGTTCATTCTACGAAGGTATATTCTACTTTTGTGTTCCTTCGGTGAAGGGAGATTCTGCTTTTGTTCTCTCTGTGAAGGGAGATTCTGCTTTTGTTCTCTCTGTGAAGGGAGATTCTGCTTTTGTTCTCTCTGTGAAGGGAGATTCTGCTTTTGTTCTCTCTGTGAAGGGAGATTCTGCTTTTGTTCTCTCTGTGAAGGGAGATTCTGCTTTTGTTCTCTCTGTGAAGGGAGATTCTGCTTTTGTTCTCTCTGTGAAGGGAGATTCTGCTTTTGTTCTCTCTGTGAAGGGGGTATGCTACTTTTGTTCTCTCTGTGAAGGGGGTATGCTACTTTTGTTCTCTCTGTGAAGGGGATATGCTACTTTTGTTCATTCTGTGAAGGGATATGCTACTTTTGTTCATTCTGTGAAGGGGATATGCTACTTTTGTTCTCTCTGTGAAGGGGGTATGCTACTTTTGTTCATTCTGTGAAGGGGGTATGCTACTTTTGATCTCTCTGTGAAGGGGGTATGCTACTTTTGTTCTCTCTGTGAAGGGGGTATGCTACTTTTGTTCTCTCTGTGAAGGGGGTATGCTACTTTTGTTCTCTCTGTGAAGGGGGTATGCTACTTTTGTTCTCTCTGTGAAGGGGTATGCTACTTTTGTTCTCTCTGTGAAGGGGATATGCTACTTTTGTTCTCTCTGTGAAGGGGATATGCTACTTTTGTTCATTCTGTGAAGGGGATATGCTACTTTTGTTCATTCTGTGAAGGGGATATGCTACTTTTGTTCATTCTGTGAAGGGGATATGCTACTTTTGTTCATTCTGTGAAGGGGATATGCTACTTTTGTTCATTCTGTGAAGGGGATATGCTACTTTTGTTCATTCTGTGAAGGGGATATGCTACTTTTGTTCATTCTGTGAAGGGGATATGCTACTTTTGTTCATTCTGTGAAGGGGATATGCTACTTTTGTTCATTCTGTGAAGGGGATATGCTACTTTTGTTCATTCTGTGAAGGGGATATGCTACTTTTGTTCATTCTGTGAAGGGGATATGCTACTTTTGTTCATTCTGTGAAGGGGATATGCTACTTTTGTTCATTCTGTGAAGGGGATATGCTACTTTTGTTCATTCTGTGAAGGGGATATGCTACTTTTGTTCATTCTGTGAAGGGGATATGCTACTTTTGTTCATTCTGTGAAGGGGATATGCTACTTTTGTTCATTCTGTGAAGGGGATATGCTACTTTTGTTCATTCTGTGAAGGGATATGCTACTTTTGTTCATTCTGTGAAGGGGATATGCTACTTTTGTTCATTCTGTGAAGGGGATATGCTACTTTTGTTCATTCTGTGAAGGGGATATGCTACTTTTGTTCATTCTGTGAAGGGGATATTCTACTTTTGTTCATTCTGTGAAGGGGATATGCTACTTTTGTTCATTCTGTGAAGGGGATATGCCACTTTTGTTCATTATGTGAAGGGATATGCTACTGTTGTTCATTCTGTGAAGGGATATGCTACTTTTGTTCATTCTGTGAAGGGATATGCTACTTTTGTTCATTCTGTGAAGGGATATGCTAGTTTTCTTCATTCTGTGAAGGGAGCTGCTAGTTTTCTTCATTCTGTGAAGGGATATGCTACTTTTGTTTATTCTGTGAAGGGAGCTGCTAGTTTTCTTCATTCTGTGAAGGGAGCTGCTAGTTTTCTTCATTCTGTGAAGGGAGATGCTAGTTTTCTTCATTCTGTGAAGGGAGATGCTAGTTTTCTTCATTCTGTGAAGGGAGCTGCTAGTTTTCTTCATTCTGTGAAGGGAGATGCTAGTTTTCTTCACTCTGAGTAGAGGTCTGATGTAAGTTCATCTGCTCCTGATAAAAGCGCATCTGTAGTTCATCTTCTCATTTATCCTATCATTTAATTTGAGAACATTGAACCTCAAGCTAAGTAAACATCTGATATTTTGTTGACCAGTAACAGGATCATGTGAGAGAATACAACTAATCAGACTTTAATTCCATGGTGGATAATTAAATCAGGAAATTACAAACTAAACCGAATACGGAAAGAAAATAATATCAGCGACAAAACGGAATGAATAATAAAAGATGTGAGCGATGTGCAGACAAGAGAGAATCTCATGGAAACATTATTTATACCCACACAGAGAACAACTGGTGGGCCGTAGCGTACACTCCGACCGGCTATGGTCACAGCTTTACAAATAAGGAACACAACAAAATCTGGACGTGTCGGCCTACATGTGATATTCCTCAGAAAACTAGAGCAACATGAACGGGCAACGGAATAAAGATAATCTAACTAAAACAAACACGAAAACGTGGATGGCGTTAGACAAACATCAAGTAGCAGCGCTTGTTTCTGTGTTCTAGTTATATTATCTGTCGTCGCAGCAGAAATGAGAAATTACAAGATAGATATTCTGGAAATGTGTGAAACAAGATGGCTAGGAACGGAAAGTTATGGAAATGTGCCGGTCAAATACCAGTGGATAAAGAGATACAGAGAAGACGATAGCGCTGGATAGGACACACACTACGGAAGCCAACTGAGAGTATTATACAACAGGCCCTTTTTGGAATCCCCAGGGGGGGGGGGGACAAAAGAGGAAGACCAAGGAATTCTTGGAGAAGACAGAAGCAGAGATGAAGATGATGGGGAAGACATGGAATGATCTTAAAAGAATGGCAAAAAAACAGAACGACTTGGAAAGTGTTTGTTGAAGACTTATGCTCCATTGGGAGCTAAAAAGGTAGAAAGAAGAAGAAAGAAGAAGAAAGTTACATCATCTTCATTCCGTTGTCCGTGCGTGTTGTTCTTGTTCTCTGAAGCAGACCACTCTACTACACAGAAATCAATGACGTGTTTCACCTATATTATTGTTTTCTAGGTCTGAAAATCAAGGTCAAAGGTCACAACATAAACAAACTGCGATATGCTAACAACACATTCTTAACACCAGAGACGGAAAATGAACTACAAGAAACATTAAACATAATAGTGAAATAAAGAAAACAAGGAGAAAGGTCTCAATCTAAACACTCAGAAAACAGAAGTAATGGTCATTTCGAAGAAACAATCACAGCCTCTCATGCAATATAAAAATAGAAAGGACAAATGAGACACAAGTGCTAAGCGTGAAATACTTGGACACAATAATAACATCAGACGGAAGACAGACCTACAGGACATAACAAGAAGCAGAATAGAAGAAGCCAAAGTAGCATTTCTGAAAAAAAAAAAGAACCATATTTTGAATCAAGTCTATGTCAACAGAAGTGAGAAACAGAGTTCGTGGGTGCTATATAGAGCCAATTCTGACATTTGGAAGCCTATCATGGACAGTTCACAAACAAATGAAAAGACAATTTGAGTCCTCATGGATGGGATTTCTCAGAATAATGTTGAAAGTTCACTGTACTACTAAAAAGACCAATGAGGAAAATCTCAAAGAGGTCAACACAAAAAGGGAGCTCCTAATAAACATCAGAAAGAAACAATCAACATTGAGCTCCTAATAAACATCAGAAAGAAACAATCAACATTGAGCTTCTAATAAACATCAGAAAGAAACAATCAACATTGAGCTTCTAATAACATCAGAAAGAAACAATCAACATTGAGCTCCTAATAAACATCAGAAAGAAACAATCAACATTGAGCTTCTAATAAACATCAGAAAGAAACAATCAACATTGAGCTTCTAATAAACATCAGAAAGAAACAATCAACATTGAGCTTCTAATAAACATCAGAAAGAAACAATCAACATTGAGCTCCTAATAAACATCAGAAAGAAACAATCAACATTGAGCTTCTAATAAACATCAGAAAGAAACAATCAACATTGAGCTTCTAATAAACATCAGAAAGAAACAATCAACATTGAGCTCCTAATAAACATCAGAAAGAAACAATCAACATTGAGCTCCTAATAAACATCAGAAAGAAACAATCAACATTGAGCTCCTAATAAACATCAGAAAGAAACAATCAACATTGAGCTCCTAATAAACATCAGAAGAAACAATCAACATTGAGCTCCTAATAAACATCAGAAAGAAACAATCAACATTTTTCGGGTACGTCATGAGAAGAGGAAAAGTTGGAATATTTGGTTACAACTGGCAAAATACAGGGAAAAATAGATCTCGGAAGAAAAAGAGCGATGATACTAGATAGCTTTGTATCATGGCATGGAAAACCGTCAACAACAGAACTGATACCATGTACTGTAGATAGAGAGAGAAGATACTAGATAGCTTTGTATCATGGCATAGAAAACCGTCAACAACAGAACTGATACCATGTACTGTAGACAGAGAGCGAAGATACTAGATAGCTTTGTATCATGGCATGGAAAACCGTCAACAACAGAACTGATACCATGTACTGTAGATAGAGAGAGAAGATACTAGATAGCTTTGTATCATGGCATAGACAACCGTCAACAACAGAACTGATACCATGTACTGTAGACAGAGAGCGAAGATACTAGATAGCTTTGTATCATGGCATAGAAACCCGTCAACAACAGAACTGATACCATGTACTGTAGATAGAGAGCGAAGATACTAGATAGCTTTGTATCATGGCATAGAAAACCGTCAACAACAGAACTGATACCATGTACTGTAGATAGAGAGAGAAGATACTAGATAGCTTTGTATCATGGCATAGAAAACCGTCAACAACAGAACTGATACCATGTACTGTAGATAGAGAGAGAAGATACTAGATAGCTTTGTATCATGGCATAGAAAACCGTCAACAACAGAACTGATACCATGTACTGTAGATAGAGAGAGAAGATACTAGATAGCTTTGCATCATGGCATAGAAAACCGTCAACAACAGAACTGATACCATGTACTGTAGATAGAGAGAGAAGATACTAGATAGCTTTGTATCATGGCATAGAAAACCGTCAACAACAGAACTGATACCATGTACTGTAGATAGAGAGAGAAGATACTAGATAGCTTTGTGTCTTGGCACGGAAAACCGTCAACAACAGAACTGATACTATGTACTGTAGATAGAGAGAGAAGATACTAGATAGCTTTGTGTCATGGCATAGAAAACCGTTAACAACAGAACTGATACTATGTACTGTAGACAGAGAGAGAAGATACTAGATAGCTTTGTATCATGGCATGGAAAACCGTCAACAACAGAACTGATACCATGTACTGTAGACAGAGAGAGAAGATACTAGATAGCTTTGTATCATGGCATGGAAAACCGTCAACAACAGAACTGATACCATGTACTGTAGACAGAGAGAGAAGATACTAGATAGCTTTGTATCATGGCATGGAAAACCGTCAACAACAGAACTGATACCATGTACTGTAGACAGAGAGAGAAGATACTACGTAGGGAGGTCAAAAAGTAATGCACACCAATTTTTTTTCTCGGAAACTATTCGGGTAAAATGTGTGAAATTTTCACAGATTGTAGCTGAACATCCCCTTTACACTACCTATTTTTCAACATAATCTCCGTCCAAGCGTATTGCCTTACGCCAACGCGAAACTAGGTCATGAATGCCTCGTTTGTACCAAGTTTTGTCCTGCTCGCGTAGCCATTTTTTAACTGCACGGATCACACCCTCATCATTGTCAAAGTGTGTCCCACGCAGGAATTTTTTGAGTGGTCCAAACAGATGGAAATCTGAGGGAGCCAGATCAGGGCTGTAAGGAGGATGGGGCAGTACAGTCCAACCAAATTTGTTGATTGCTTCCCGTGTTACCAGACTTGTGTGAGGGCGTGCATTGTCATGTTGAAGCAACAAATCTGCAGATGGCTTATTAGGCCGAACTCTGTGGAACCGATTTTTGAGTTTTGTCAGTGTATTGATGTAAGCTGTCGAGTTGATTGTCTCACCTCTTGTCATTACATCAACAAGAATCACACCATCAATGTCCCAGAAGACAGTGATCATCACCTTTCCGGCTGATGGAGATGTTTTGAATTTTTTTCTTTTTGGTGACTGCGGATGATGCCATTCCATTGACTGCATTTTTGTTTCAGGCGCATAATAATGTGCCCACGTTTCGTCACCGGTAACAATTCTTGACAAAAACATTTCTCCTTCAACACCGAAACGCTCCAACAATTCAGAACAGAATGTTTTCCTTTGAACTCTGTGATCATTTGTTAGGCACCGAGGAACCCATCGAGCGCAAATCTTTGAATATCCGAGAGTTTTAAAAATTGCGATTGCACTTCCCTTGCTGACTGTAAGCTGCAATGCCAATTGCTGACTAGTGATACGCCTATCCTTACGAATAATGGCATCAGCCCGTTTAACATGTCTGTGCTGGTAGCCGAGGCAACACGTCCAGAACGCGGTAAATCATGCAGCTCCACTCGTACACTTTCTGCAGCTTTAATTCTCTGAACCCAGCGACTAACTGTGCTCCTATCGACTGCAGAACATTTGTACACTGCACACAGTCGTTTATGAATGTTTGCCACAGTTTCTTTTTCCGCAACCAGAAATTCTATGACAATTCGCTGTTTGTAACGGACATTGTTGACAAGCTCCATTTTAACGGTTCATAGATTGCGTAATATTTATCAGAATGCTGTGCAATTTGGTGCACATAATTGGAACATGTCATATTCCAAGTGTGCAAAATTTCATTTTCCTATCTTTATTATTAGCCGAGAAAAAAAATTGGTGTGCATTACTTTTTGACCTCCCGTATTAGATAGCTTTGTGTCTTGGCATAGAAAACCGTCAACAACAGAACTGATACCATGTACTGTAGACAGAGAGAGAAGATACTAGATAGTTTTGTGTCATGGCATGGAAAACCGTCAACAACAGAACTGATACAATGTACTGTAGACAGAGAGAGAAGATACTAGATAGTTTTGTATCATGGCATGGAAAACCGTCAACAACAGAACTGATACCATGTACTGTAGATAGAGACATGTGGACAAACATGATCGTCTACGCTAACCGGTATGGCACATGATGATGTCTGAGAACTGTATCTACGGAACTCCAACGGTATCATTTACACAAAAATGAATCTTTCATTAGGTATCGCGTCACTTTGATTTGTTTAATTAGAGTCCGGGTATCACTATCAGTGGTAATCTCATTAAAGAGAGCAATTGAGTTTCACACACGTTTTTGTACCCAGATAGTTTGCAACTACTCAAGTTGGCTGTAATTTTGAAAACTGATTTTTAAACAAGTGGAGAAATTAATTAATCCAACCCTTCTTTCTTCTTTATTTATTTTTCTTGTCATATTTCTTTTTCTATCTTTTCCCTTCTCTATTTCTTTTGTTTTTACAAGCATTATTTTTGGACTGTCTTTCTCCAGAGTCACATTCTTTGCTCTCTTACGCCAGCCGGACCGTTCTTTCCCTAATGCAAACACCATGTCAAACAAACATTCCATGATATTACGCTGCTAAACTAATAGAAAGTCAAGACAAACTTCGACGTTCCGGCAAAAGCCTTCAGCAAGTACCAAAAAAATATACAAAGATCAACAGACAGGCAGATACCGACCGTCCTAAAACAAACAAAGAATATCAACACAAAATGCAAACACTGATCTGAACAAATGTAATGAAACCGGGCTCTGTTTGTACACACAATTCGGGGTTTTTTAGCATCTTCCTACAATTGAGTATGCAAAATGTGACCGGTCATCAATAAAATCTATATATTGTCTTCAATAACATCTTTCTATTGTCTTCAATAACATCTATCTATTGTCTTCAATAGCATCTATCTATTGTCTTCAATAGCATCTATCTATTGTCTTCAATAACATCTATCTATTGTCTTCAATAACATCTATCTATTGTCTTCAATAACATCTATCTATTGTCTTCAATAACATCTATCTATTGTCTTCAATAACATCTATCTATTGTCTTCAATAACATCTATCTATTGTCATCAATAACATCTATCTATTGTCTTCAATAACATCTATCTATTGTCTTCAATAACATCTATCTATTGTCTTCAATAACATCTATCTATTGTCTTCAATAACATCTATCTATTGTCTTCAATAAAATCTATCTATTGTCTTCAATAACATCTATCTATTGTCATCAATAAAATCTATCTATTGTCTTCAATAAAATCTATCTATTGTCTTCAATAACATCTATCTATTGTCTTCAATAACATCTATCTATTGTCTTCAATAACATCTATCTATTGTCTTCAATAACATCTATCTATTGTCTTCAATAACATCTATCTATTGTCTTCATAACATCTATCTATTGTCTTCAATAGCATCTATCTATTGTCTTCAATAACATCTATCTATTGTCTTCAATAACATCTATCTATTGTCTTCAATAACATCTATCTATTGTCTTCAATAACATCTATCTATTGTCTTCAATAACATCTATCTATAGTCTTCAATAACATCTATCTATTGTCTTCAATAACATCTATCTATTGTCTTCAATAGCATCTATCTATTGTCTTCAACAACATCTATCTATTGTCTTCAATAGCATCTATCTATTGTCTTCAATAACATATATCTATAGTCTTCAATAACATCTATCTATTGTCGTCAATAACATCACATCTATCTATTGTCTTCAATAGCATCTATATATTGTCTTCAATAACATCTATCTATCTATTGTCTTCAATAGCATATATCTATTGTCTTCAATAACATATATCTGTTGTCTTCAATAACATCTATCTATTGTCTTCAATAACATCTATCTATTGTCTTCAATAACATCTATCTATAGTCTTCAATAACATCTATCTATTGTCTTCAATAACATCTATCTATTGTCTTCAATAGCATCTATCTATTGTCTTCAATAACATCTATCTATTGTCTTCAATAGCATCTATCTATTGTCTTCAATAACATATATCTATAGTCTTCAATAACATCTATCTATTGTCGTCAATAACATCACATCTATCTATTGTCTTCAATAGCATCTATATATTGTCTTCAATAACATCTATCTATCTATTGTCTTCAATAGCATATATCTATTGTCTTCAATAACATATATCTGTTGTCTTCAATAACATCTATCTATTGTCTTCAATAGCATCTATCTATTGTCTTCAATAACATCTATCTATAGTCTTCAATATCATCTATCTATTGTCTTCAATAACATGTATCTATTGTCTTCAATAACATCTATCTATAGTCTTCAATAACATCTATCTATTGTCTTCAATAGCATCTATCTATTGTCTTCAATAGCATCTATCTATAGTCTTCAATAACATCTATCTATAGTCTTCAATAACATCTATCTATAGTCTTCAATAACATCTATCTACAGCCTTCAATAGCATCTATCTACAGCCTTCAATAGCATCTATCTATAGTCTTCAATAACATCTATCTATAGTCTTCAATAGCATCTATCTATAGTCTTCAATAGCATCTATCTATAGTCTTCAATAGCATCTATCTATTGTCTTCAATAACATCTATCTATTGTCTTCAATAGCATCTATCTATTGTCTTCAATAACATCTATCTATTGTCTTCAATAGCATATATCTATTGTCTTCAATAACATCTATCTATAGTCTTCAATAACATCTATCTATTGTCTTCAATAACATCTATCTATTGTCTTCAATAACATTTATCTATAGTCTTCAATAACATCTATCTATAGTCTTCAATAACATCTATCTATTGTCTTCAATAACATCTATCTATTGTCTTCAATAACATCTATCTATTGTCTTCAATAACATCTATCTATTGTCTTCAATAACATCTACCTATAGGTTTCAATAACATCTATCTATTGTCTTCAATAACATCTATCTATAGTCTTCAATAACATCTATCTATTGTCTTCAATAACATCTATCTATAGTCTTCAATAACATCTATCTATTGTCTTCAATAACATCTATCTATAGTCTTCAATAACATCTATCTATAGTCTTCAATAGCATCTATCTTTTGTCTTCAATAACATCTACCTATTGTCTTCAATAACATCTATCTATTGTCTTCAATAACATCTATCTATTGTCTTCAATAACATCTATCTATAGTCTTCAATAACATCTATCTATAGTCTTCAATAGCATCTATCTATAGTCTTCAATAACATCTATCTATTGTCTTCAATAGCATCTATCTATAGTCTTCAATAACATCTATCTATAGTCTTCAATAGCATCTATCTATTGTCTTCAATAGCATCTATCTATTGTCTTCAATAACATCTATCTATAGTCTTCAATAACATCTATCTATTGTCTTCAATAACATCTATCTATTGTCTTCAATAGCATCTATCTATTGTCTTCAATAACATCTATCTATAGTCTTCAATAACATCTATCTATAGTCTTCAATAACATCTATCTATAGTCTTCAATAGCATCTATCTATAGTCTTCAATAACATCTATCTATTGTCTTCAATAGCATCTATCTATAGTCTTCAATAACATCTATCTATAGTCTTCAATAACATCTATCTATAGTCTTCAATAACATCTATCTATAGTCTTCAATAACATCTATCTATAGTCTTCAATAACATCTATCTATAGTCTTCAATAACATCTATCTATAGTCTTCAATAACATCTATCTATTGTCTTCAATAACATCTATCTATAGTCTTCAATAACATCTATCTATTGTCCTACCGAGCAGACACCCCGTGATTACGATCTAGGCTATCATAGTGTCAGACCTTGCACAGAACCCCGTATCTCCACAAGGGTGTTGTTGCTACTTTATGTCAATGAGGAACAACACATAAAGAAAACGACGTTGCGGCTCATTAGTCCCTCAGCTGCTACAATAGACACACACAACATATATATATATATATATATATATATATATATATATATATATATATACACACAGACATCCCATATGATAACATAGCAGTTAGATGCTAGACTAGTCTGAGACATACACATAGACATCCCATATGATAACATAGCAGTAAGATGCTAGACTAGTCTGGGACATACACACAGACATCAAATATGATAACATAGCAGTAAGATGCTAGACTAGTCTGAGACATACACATAGACATCAAATATGATAACATAGCAGTAAGATGCTAGACTAGCCTGAGACATACACACAGACATCCCATATGATAACATAGCAGTAAGATGCTAGACTAGCCTGAGACATACACACAGACATCCCATATGATAACATAGCAGTAAGATGCTAGACTGGTCTGAGACATACACACAGACATCCCATATGATAACATAGCAGTAAGATGCTAGACTGGTCTGAGACATACACACAGACATCCCATATGATAACATAGCAGTAAGATGCTAGACAAGTCTGAGCAAGACAGAATCAGTAACTTCCATGAATGTGCTCGTCTCATGCCTGGTCAACTACCAACTTGATTGACACAATGACAGGCACCAAAGTGGGCAGCTAAATAACTGGGAAGGGTTCTTAAAATATGTGGAAGTGGATACTACTTCCCCGACTATTACATTTTATCCATGGAACCACTTTCACTGCAGTCAGGAGTTCCCCATATCCGCTCCATTATTTATCACATCATTTCCGAAAATGCATCGGCAAAGCTATACAACTACAGGAAATGCTAATATATGTGTAAGTGTATGCGCGCGCGCACATGTGCTTGTGCGGGTGTCTGTGTGTCAGCACGCGCATGTATAACTCTACTAGCATTGAACATTCGCAGTTATCTTTTCTTTCATGAAATAGTTACCACTTTGTTCAGACCGACTGCCAGTCCCTACCGCCCGTCACTACTACCAGTCCCTACTACAAGTCCCTACCGCCCGTCACTACTACCAGTCCCTACTACAAGTCCCTACCGCCCGTCACTACTACCAGTCCCTACTACAAGCCCCTACCGCCCGTCACTACTACCAGTCCCTACTACAAGTCCCTACCGCCCGTCACTACGACCAGTCCCTACTACAAGCCCCTACCGTCACACCCTTCCGCCAGTCCCTACCGCCCGTCACTACTACCAGTCCCTACTGCCAGTCCCTACCGCCCGTCACTACTACCAGTCCCTACTACAAGTCCCTACCGCCTGTCACTACTACCAGTCCCTACTACAAGCCCCTACCGCCCGTCACTACTACCAGTCCCTACTACAAGCCCCTACCGCCCGTCACTACTACCAGTCCCTACTACAAGCCCCTACCGCCCGTCACTACTACCAGTCCCTACTACAAGCCCCTACCGCCCGTCACTACTACCAGTCCCTACTACAAGTCCCTACCGCCAGACCCTTCCGCCAGTCCCTACTACAAGCCCCTACCGCCCGTCACTACTACCAGTCCCTACTACAAGCCCCTACCGCCCGTCACTACTACCAGTCCCTACTACAAGCCCCTACCGCCCGTCACTACTACCAGTCCCTACTACAAGCCTCTACCGCCCGTCACTACTACCAGTCCCTACTACAAGTCCCTACCGTCAGACCCTTCCGCCAGTCCTACTACAAGCCCCTACCGCCCGTCACTACTACCAGTCCCTACTACAAGCCCCTACCGCCCGTCACTACTACCAGTCCCTACTACAAGCCTCTACCGCCCGTCACTACTACCAGTCCCTACTACAAGTCCCTACCGTCAGACCCTTCCGCCAGTCCCTACTACAAGTCCCTACCGCCCGTCACTACTACCAATCCCTACCGCCCGTCACTACTACCAATCCCTCCGCCAGTCCCTACTACAAGTCCCTACCGCCCGTCACTACTACCAGTCCCTACCGCCCGTCACTACTACCAGTCCCTACCGCCCGTCACTACTACCAATCCCTACCACACGTCACAACTACCAATCCCTACCGCCCGTCACTACTACCAATCCCTACCGCCCGTCACAACTACCAATCCCTACCGCCCGTCACTACTACCAATCCCTACCGCCCGTCACTACTACCAATCCCTACCGCCGGTCACTATTACCAATCCCTACCGCCCGTCACTACTACCAATCCCTACCGCCCGTCACAACTACCAATCCCTACCGCCCGTCACTACTACCAATCCCTACCGCCCGTCACTACTACCAATCCCTACCGCCAATCCCTATCGCCAGTCCCTAGAACCAGTCCTTACCACCAGTCCTTACCACGAGTCCCTACCACCAGTCCCTACCACCAGTCCCTACCGCCAGTCCCTACCGCCAATCCCTACAACCAGACCCTAACACCAGCCCCTACAACCAGACCCTAACACCAGCCCCTACAACCAGACCCTACAACCAGACCCTACACCAGCCCCTACAACAAGACCCTACAACCAGACCCTAACACCAGCCCCTACAACCAGACCCTAACACCAGACCCTACAACCAGACCCTACAACCAGCCCCTACAACCAGCCCCTACAACCAGACCCTACCACCAGCCCCTACAACCAGCCCCTACAACCAGACCCTACCACCAGCCCCTACAACCAGACCCTACCACCAGCCCTTACAACCAACCCTACCACCAGCCCCTACAACCAGAACCTACCACCAGACCCTACCACAAGCCCCTACAACCAGACCCTACCACCAGCCCCTATCACCAGACCCTACCACCAGTCCCTGCAACCAGTCCCTGCAACCAGTCCCTACCACCAGACCCTAACACCACAGCCCCTACCACCAGTCCCTACCACCAGACCCTAACACCAGACCCTAACCCCAGCCCCTACAACCAGCCCCTAACACCGGCCCCTAACACGCCCCTACCACCGGCCCCTACCACCAGACCCTACCACCAGACCCGACCACCAGACCCTAACCCCAGCCCCTACCACCAGACCCTACCACCAGCCCCTACCACCAGTCCCTACCACCAGCCCCTACCACCAGCCCCTACCACCAGCCAGACCCTACCACCAGTCCCTACCACCAGCCCCTACCACCTGCACTACACCAGTCCCTACCACCAGCCCCTACCACCATTCCCTACCACCAGACCCTACCACCAGCACCTACCACCAGCCCCTACTACCAGTCCCTACTACCAGTCCCTACCACCAGTCCCTACCACCAGCCCCTACCACTTGATCCTAATTAGATTGGCTAGTCTATTTGTGAGATGAAGAAAGGTCATGGTCAAGTCTATTGTTCTTCTACGCATTCAGTCAGCTGTGGGTCGCTGACCGCATACAGTCATCTGTGGGTCGCTGACCGCATAGTCATCTGTGGGTCGCTGACCGCATACAGTCATCTGTGGGTCGCTGAACGCATACAGTCATCTGTGGGTCGCTGACCGCATACAGTCATCTGTGGGTCGCTGACCGCATACAGTCATCTGTGGGTCGCTGACCGCATACAGTCAGTAATCTGTGGGTCGCTGACCGCATACAGTCATCTGTGGGTCTCTGACCGCATAGTCATCTGTGGGTCGCTGACCGCATACAGTCAGTAATCTGTGGGTCGCTGACCGCATACAGTCAGTAATCTGTGGGTCGCTGACCGCATACAGTCAGTAATCTGTGGGTCGCTGACCGCATACAGTCAGTAATCTGTGGGTCGCTGACCGCATACAGTCAGTAATCTGTGGGTCGCTGACCGCATACAGTCATCTGTGGGTCGCTGACCGCGTAGTCATCTGTGGGTCGCTGACCGCATACAGTCATCTGTGGGTCGCTGACGCATACAGTCATCTGTGGGTCGCTGACCGCATACAGTCATCTGTGGGTCGCTGACCGCATACAGTCATCTGTGGGTCGCTGACCGCATACAGTCAGTCATCTGTGGGTCGCTGACCGCATACAGTCAGTCATCTGTGGGTCGCTGACCGCATACAGTCAGTCATCTGTGGGTCGCTGACCGCATACAGTCAGTCATCTGTGGGTCGCTGACCGCATACAGTCAGTCATCTGTGGGTCGCTGACCGCATACAGTCAGTCATCTGTGGGTCGCTGACCGCATACAGTCAGTCATCTGTGGGTCGCTGACCGCATACAGTCAGTCATCTGTGGGTCGCTGACCGCATACAGTCAGTCATCTGTGGGTCGCTGACCGCATACAGTCAGTCATCTGTGGGTCGCTGACCGCATACAGTCAGTCATCTGTGGGTCGCTGACCGCATACAGTCAGTCATCTGTGGGTCGCTGACCGCATACAGTCATCTGTGGGTCGCTGACCGCATACAGTCAGTCATCTGTGGGTCGCTGACCGCATACAGTCAGTCATCTGTGGGTCGCTGACCGCATACAGTCATCTGTGGGTCGCTGACCGCATACAGTCAGTAATCTGTGGGTCGCTGACCGCATACAGTCATCTGTGGGTCGCTGACCGCATACAGTCATCTGTGGGTCGCTGACCGCATACAGTCAGTCATCTGTGGGTCGCTGACCGCATACAGTCAGTCATCTGTGGGTCGCTGACCGCATACAGTCAGTCATCTGTGGGTCGCTGACCGCATACAGTCAGTCATCTGTGGGTCGCTGACCGCATACAGTCAGTCATCTGTGGGTCGCTGACCGATACAGTCATCTGTGGGTCGCTGACCGATACAGTCATCTGTGGGTCGCTGACCGCATACAGTCAGTCATCTGTGGGTCGCTGACCGCATACAGTCAGTCATCTGTGGGTCGCTGACCGCATACAGTCAGTCATCTGTGGGTCGCTGACCGCATACAGTCAGTCATCTGTGGGTCGCTGACCGCATACAGTCAGTCATCTGTGGGTCGCTGACCGGCATACAGTCATCTTGTGGGTCGCTGACCGCATACAGTCAGTCATCTGTGGGTCGCTGACCGCATACAGTCATCTGTGGGTCGCTGACCGCATACAGTCATCTGTGGGTCGCTGACCGCATACAGTCAGTCTGTGGGTCGCTGACCGCATACAGTCAGTCATCTGTGGGTCGCTGACCGCATACAGTCATCTGTGGGTCGCTGACCGCATTTAATTCATTAGCACGAATGCGTGTCTTCCCGACCTATTCTAGATCATTCTCGTAGCTCGCTACTTCAATTCCGATCAGTGCGACCAACAGAATCATTTCTGATTTGAAAAGAAAACTAAATCACAGACAACGTCATTACAGAACATTAGCTCACAAACTAGACCCGAACGGCAACAAAATAAACGGCACTGAGAACAGAATCTTTCAGTGTAATAATAAGGTAAAAACAATATCAACAGAAACTAACAATAAATCATTTTTTTGTTTAAATGCTGACAAATCTGTGCGATAATTACTTCATATGCATCCAAGCATTAAATATATAATTAATACACGTTCCGGACGGGGGAAAGCGGAGGAAAGCACTAATGAGATAATAAAAACAAACATGTGCTGAAGTGTTGAAGAAACGGACTCTTTCTTCGGGTGAATGAGCTTCCTATTCACAGCAGGCTGGAGTAGATGTTGGGTTTCTTTCCACTTCAACTTATTTCTGAATAGGAATGGCGCAGGAAGATCAAGACCATAATCCACTATTGTGCGGTTGTCATGGAAACAGCAGTGTGGGCTAGAGAGTAGGGATTACAGTCAACTTGTTCTGGCTGTGTAAAAATGGTTGGCTGTCAGGGATGGCCTTTCTACTGTCTCCTGCTGCCGTGGTACACTCCATACTGATTTCTGTGCCCCTACCATCATCATCATGCGCCGTACCGGTAGGCGCAGGCGACCATGTCATTCCACAATTTTCTGTTCATAGTACATCTTATCAGTTATGTTGTTAACTGTTTTCTATGCCATGGCACCAAGCTATCCAGTATTTTCTCTCTTTGTCGTCCGCGATTTCTCTTTCCTTGTATTTTGCCAGTTGGAACCAAGTATTCCAACTTTCCTCTTCTCATGATGTGCCCGAAAAATGTTGATTGTTTCTGTCTGATGTTTTTAGGAGTTCACTTTTTGTGTTGGCCTCTTTAAGAATGTCTTTGTATGTTTTTTAGCTGTCCATGGAACTCTCAACTGAATATTTTAAATCTTTGACCGTGGGGCACCACTAACAGACTTCATTAACATGGGGGTCGTGGGGCACCACTGACATACTTCATCTACCTGGGGGTCGTAGGGGCATCACTGACTGATTTCATCTACCTGGGGGTCGTTGGGCCACCACTGACAGACTTCATCTACCTGGGGGTCGTAGGGGCATCACTGACAGACTTCATCTACCTGGGGGTCGTAGGGGCATCACTGACAGACTTCATCTACCTGGGGGTCGTAGGGGCATCACTGACAGACTTCATCTACCTGGGGGTCGTTGGGGCACCACTGACAGACTTCATCAACCGGGGGGTCGTTGGGCATCACTGACTGATTTCATCTACCTGGGGATCGTTGGGGCATCACTGACTGATTTCATCTACCTGGGGGTCGTTGGGGCACCACTGACATACTTCATCTACCTGGGGATCGTTGGGGGCACCACTGACATACTTCATCTACCTGGGGGTCGTTGGGGCACCACTGACATACTTCATCTACCTGGGGATCGTTGGGGCATCACTGACTGATTTCATCTACCTGGGGATCGTTGGGCATCACTGACTGATTTCATCTACCTGGGGGTCGTTGGGGCATCACTGACTGATTTCATCTACCTGGGGGTCGTTGGGGCATCACTGACTGATTTCATCTACCTGGGGGTCGTTGGGGCATCACTGACTGATTTCATCTACCTGGGGGTCGTTGGGGCATCACTGACTGATTTCATCTACCTGGGGTCGTTGGGGCATCACTGACATACTTCATCTACCTGGGGGTCGTAGGGGCATCACTGACTGATTTCATCTACCTGGGGATCGTTGGGGCATCACTGACTGATTTCATCTACCTGGGGATCGTTGGGGCATCACTGACATACTTCATCTACCTGGGGGTCGTTGGGGCATCACTGACTGATTTCATCTACCTGGGGATCGTTGGGGCATCACTGACTGATTTCATCTACCTGGGGGTCGTTGGGGCACCACTGACAGACTTCATCTACCTGGGGGTCGTTGGGGCACCACTGACTGATTTCATCTACCTGGGGGTCGCTGGGGCATCACTGACTGATTTCATCTACCTGGGGGTCGTTGGGGCACCACTGACAGACTTCATCTACCTGGGGGTCGTTGTACCACTGTCAGACTTCATCAACCTGGAGTGGGGGGGGGTTGTTGTTGTACCACTGACAGACTTCACCAACCTGGGGTGGGGGGGGGTTGTTGTTGTACCACTGACAGACTTCATCAACCTGGAGGTTGTTGTAGTACCACTGACAGACTTCATCAACCTGGAGGTTGTTGTTGTACCACTGTCAGACTTCATCAACCTGGAGGTTGTTGTTGTACCACTGACAGACTTCATCAACCTGGTGTTGTTGTTGTTGTTGTAGTACCACTGACAGACTTCATCAACCTGGTATTGTTGTTGTTGTTGTAGTACCACTGACAGACTTCATCAACCTGGTGTTGTTGTTGTTGTAGTACCACTGACAGACTTCATCAACCTGGTGTTGTTGTTGTTGTTGTAGTACCACTGTCAGACTTCATCAACCTGGAGGTTGTTGTTGTACCACTGTCAGACTTCATCAACCTGGTGTTGTTGTTGTTGTTGTAGTACCACTGACAGACTTCATCAACCTGGAGGTTGTTGTTGTACCACTGTCAGACTTCAACAACCTGGAGGTTGTTGTTGTACCACTGTCAGACTTCATCAACCTGGTGTTGTTGTTGTTGTTGTACCACTGTCAGACTTCATCAACCTGGAGGTTGTTGTTGTACCACTGTCAGACTTCATCAACCTGGAGGTTGTTGTAGCACCACTGTCAGACTTCATCAACCTGGAGGTTGTTGTAGCACCACTGACAGACTTCATCAACCTGGGGTGGTGGGGGGGGGGGGTTGTTGTTGTACCACTGACAGACTTCATCAACCTGGAGGTTGTTGTAGTACCACTGACAGACTTCATCAACCTGGAGGTTGTTGTAGTACCACTGACAGACTTCATCAACCTGGTGTTGTTGTTGTTGTTGTAGTACCACTGACAGACTTCAACAACCTGGGGTGGGGGGGGGTTTGTTGTACCACTGAAAGACTTCATCAACCTGGAGGTTGTTGTAGTACCACTGACAGACTTCATCAACCTGGAGGTTGTTGTAGTACCACTGACAGACTTCATCAACCTGGTGTTGTTGTTGTTGTACCGCTGACAGACTTCATCAACCTGGAGGTTGTTGTAGTACCACTGACAGACTTCATCAACCTGGTGTTGTTGTTGTTGTACCACTGACAGACTTCATCAACCTGGAGGTTGTTGTAGTACCACTGACAGACTTCATCAACCTGGTGTTGTTGTTGTTGTACCACTGACAGACTTCATCAACCTGGTGTTGTTGTTGTTGTACCGCTGACAGACTTCATCAACCTGGAGGTTGTTGTAGTGCCACTGACAGACTTCATCAACCTGGTGTTGTTGTTGTTGTACCACTGACAGACTTCATCAACTTGGGGGTTGTTGTTGTACTACTGACAGACTTCATCAACCTGGAGGTTGTTGTAGTACCACTGACAGACTTCATCAACCTGGTGTTGTTGTTGTTGTTGTTGTAGTACCACTAACAGACATCATCAACTTGGGGGTTCGTTGTTGTACCACTAACAGACTTCATCAACTAGTGGGGATTGTTGTTGTTGTACCACTGACAGACTTCATCAACTTGGGGGTCGTTGTTGTACCACTGACAGACTTCATCAACTAGTGGGGATTGTTGTTGTTGTACCACTGACAGACTTCATCAACTAGTGGGGATTGTTGTTGTTGTACCACTGACAGACTTCATCAACTAGTGGGGATTGTTGTTGGTGTACCACTGACAGACTTCATCAATTAGTGGGGATTGTTGTTGTTGTACCACTGACAGACTTCATCAATTAGTGGGGATTGTTGTTGTTGTACCACTGACAGACTTCATCAATCTGGGGGCTGTTGTTGTACCACTGACAGACTTCATCAACTTGGGGTTGTTGTTGTTGTACCACTGACAGCCTTCATCAATCTGGGGATTGTTGTTGTACCACTGACAGACTTCATCAACCTGGTGGTCGTTGTTGCATCACTGACAGCCTTCATCAATCTGGGGATTGTTGTTGTACCACTGACAGACTTCATCAATCTGGGTTGTTGTTGTACCACTGACAGACTTCATCAACCTGGTGGTCGTTGTTGCATCACTGACAGACTTCATCAACTTGTGGGGGTTGTTGTTGTACCACTGACAGATTTCATCAACCTGGTGGTCGTTGTTGCATCACTGACAGACTTCATCAACTTGTGGGGGTTGTTGTTGTACCACTGACAGACGTCATCTACCTGGGGGGTCGTTGGGGCACCACTGACAGACTTCATCTACCTGGGGGTCGTTGTACCACTGTCAGACTTCATCTACCTGGAGTACCACTGACAGACTTCATCAACCTGGGGTGGGGGGGGGTTGTTGTTGTACCACTGACAGACTTCATCAACCTGGGGTGGGGGGGAGGGTTGTTGTTGTACCACTGACAGACTTCATCAACTTGGGGGTCGTTGTTGTACCACTGACAGACTTCATCAATCTGGGGGTTGTTGTTGTACCACTGACAGACTTCATCAATCTGGGGGTTGTTGTTGTACCACTGACAGACTTCATCAATCTGGGGGTTGTTGTTGTACCACTGACAGACTTCATCAATCTGGGGATTGTTGTTGTTGTACCACTGACAGCCTTCATCAATCTGGGGGTTGTTGTTGTACCACTGACAGACTTCATCAATCTGGGGTTGTTGTTGTACCACTGACAGACTTCATCAATCTGGGGGTTGTTGTTGTACCACTGACAGACTTCATCAACCTGGTGGTCGTTGTTGCATCACTGACAGACTTCATCAATCGGGAGGGGGGGGGGGGGTTGTTGCACCACTGACCTACTTCATCAACCTGAAGGTCGGTTTTGCACCACTGACAGACTTCATCAACTTCTGGGGGTTGTTGTTGTACCACTGACAGACTTCATCAACTTGTGAGGGTTGTTGTACCACTGACAGACTTCATCAACCTGGAGGTCGGTTTTGCACCACTGACAGACTTCATCAACTTGTGAGGGTTGTTGCACCACTGACAGACTTCATCAACCTGGAGGTCGGTTTTGCACCACTGACAGACTTCATCAACTTGTGGGGGTTGTTGTACCACTGACAGACTTCATCAACTTGTGGGGATTGTTGTACCACTGACAGACTTCATCAACCTGTGGGGGTTGTTGTACCACTGACAGACTTCATCAACTTATGGGGGTTGTTGTACCACTGACAGACTTCATCAACTTATGGGGGTTGTTGTACCACTGACAGACTTCATCAACTTATGGGGGTTGTTGTACCACTGACAGACTTCATCAACTTATGGGGGTTGTTGTACCACTGACAGACTTCATCAACCTGTGGGGGTTGTTGTACCACTGACAGACTTCATCAACCTGTGGGGGTTGTTGTACCACTGACAGACTTCATCAACTTATGGGGGTTGTTGTACCACTGACAGACTTCATCAACTTATGGGGGTTGTTGTACCACTGACAGACTTCATCAACTTATGGGGGTTGTTGTACCACTGACAGACTTCATCAACTTATGGGGGTTGTTGTACCACTGACAGACTTCATCAACTAGTGGGGATTGTTGTTGTTGTACCACTGACAGACTTCATCAACTAGTGGGGATTGTTGTTGGTGTACCACTGACAGACTTCATCAATTAGTGGGGATTGTTGTTGTTGTACCACTGACAGACTTCATCAATTAGTGGGGATTGTTGTTGTTGTACCACTGACAGACTTCATCAATCTGGGGGCTGTTGTTGTACCACTGACAGACTTCATCAACTTGGGGTTGTTGTTGTTGTACCACTGACAGCCTTCATCAATCTGGGGATTGTTGTTGTACCACTGACAGACTTCATCAACCTGGTGGTCGTTGTTGCATCACTGACAGCCTTCATCAATCTGGGGATTGTTGTTGTACCACTGACAGACTTCATCAATCTGGGGTTGTTGTTGTACCACTGACAGACTTCATCAACCTGGTGGTCGTTGTTGCATCACTGACAGACTTCATCAACTTGTGGGGGTTGTTGTTGTACCACTGACAGACTTCATCAACCTGGTGGTCGTTGTTGCATCACTGACAGACTTCATCAACTTGTGGGGGTTGTTGTTGTACCACTGACAGACGTCATCTACCTGGGGGGTCGTTGGGGCACCACTGACAGACTTCATCTACCTGGGGGTCGTTGTACCACTGTCAGACTTCATCTACCTGGAGTACCACTGACAGACTTCATCAACCTGGGGTGGGGGGGGGGGGTTGTTGTTGTACCACTGACAGACTTCATCAACCTGGGGTGGGGGGAGGGGTTGTTGTTGTACCACTGACAGACTTCATCAACTTGGGGGTCGTTGTTGTACCACTGACAGACTTCATCAATCTGGGGGTTGTTGTTGTACCACTGACAGACTTCATCAATCTGGGGGTTGTTGTTGTACCACTGACAGACTTCATCAATCTGGGGGTTGTTGTTGTACCACTGACAGACTTCATCAATCTGGGGGTTGTTGTTGTACCACTGACAGACTTCATCAATCTGGGGGTTGTTGTTGTACCACTGACAGACTTCATCAATCTGGGGGTTGTTGTTGTACCACTGACAGACTTCATCAATCTGGGGGTTGTTGTTGTACCACTGACAGACTTCATCAATCTGGGGATTGTTGTTGTTGTACCACTGACAGCCTTCATCAATCTGGGGGTTGTTGTTGTACCACTGACAGACTTCATCAATCTGGGGGTTGTTGTTGTACCACTGACAGACTTCATCAATCTGGGGGTTGTTGTTGTACCACTGACAGACTTCATCAACCTGGTGGTCGTTGTTGCATCACTGACAGACTTCATCAATCGGGAGGGGGGGGGGGTTTGTTGCACCACTGACCTACTTCATCAACCTGAAGGTCGGTTTTGCACCACTGACAGACTTCATCAACTTCTGGGGGTTGTTGTTGTACCACTGACAGACTTCATCAACTTGTGAGGGTTGTTGTACCACTGACAGACTTCATCAACCTGGAGGTCGGTTTTGCACCACTGACAGACTTCATCAACTTGTGAGGGTTGTTGCACCACTGACAGACTTCATCAACCTGGAGGTCGGTTTTGCACCACTGACAGACTTCATCAACTTGTGGGGTTGTTGTACCACTGACAGACTTCATCAACTTGTGGGATTGTTGTACCACTGACAGACTTCATCAACCTGTGGGGGTTGTTGTACCACTGACAGACTTCATCAACTTATGGGGGTTGTTGTACCACTGACAGACTTCATCAACTTATGGGGGTTGTTGTACCACTGACAGACTTCATCAACTTATGGGGGTTGTTGTACCACTGACAGACTTCATCAACTTATGGGGGTTGTTGTACCACTGACAGACTTCATCAACCTGTGGGGGTTGTTGTACCACTGACAGACTTCATCAACCTGTGGGGGTTGTTGTACCACTGACAGACTTCATCAACTTATGGGGGTTGTTGTACCACTGACAGACTTCATCAACTTATGGGGGTTGTTGTACCACTGACAGACTTCATCAACTTATGGGGGTTGTTGTACCACTGACAGACTTCATCAACTTATGGGGGTTGTTGTACCACTGACAGACTTCATCAACCTGTGGGGGTTGTTGTACCACTGACAGACTTCATCAACTTATGGGGGTTGTTGTACCACTGACAGACTTCATCAACTTATGGGGGTTGTTGTACCACTGACAGACTTCATCAACTTATGGGGATTGTTGTACCACTGACAGACTTCATCAACCTGTGGGGGTTGTTGTACCACTGACAGACTTCATCAACTTATGGGGGTTGTTGTACCACTGACAGACTTCATCAACCGTCTCCATTTCTCTACATCTTCAATCATGGTCCATACAAGTGCTGAATGAACATAACTTATTATTCTTCTTTAGTATTACATTGGGTGGTATTTGTTTAGACGCTAGAACACATTACATGCATATAAAGGCCCATTTTGCTATCTCTATTCTCCGTATCTATATACCAGAGGGATATAAGATATAAGGTAAATAATATGATATTAACAAAAAATATTGTGATTAAATCGGATGCATTGGGCAGAAGGAATCAGACATTTGAAAGTTAATTAAAACCATGACATAACTTACTGCGCGACCCTCTCTAGTACAAGAAATAGAGAGGCGCTGTTATGGAACCCACAGGAAAAGAGAAAGCCAGGAAGGTGTGGGAAACATAGAGAAGAGAAGTCATGGGAACCCTCAAGAACAATGGCCTAGACTGGAGAGAAGCAGAGAAAATATCCAAGAGATGGATGGATGGATGGATGGATGGATGGATGGATGGATGGATGGATGGATGGATGGATGGATGGATGGATGGATGGACGGAGGACGGACGGACGGACGGACGGACGGACGGACGGATGGACGGATGGATGGATGGATGGATGGATGGATGGATGGATGGATGGATGGATGGATGGATGGATGGATGGATGGATGGAGAGACCTTGTGTGGCCTATTCCTCAAAAATGGTTCCTAAAAAAAGTCAATAGCTTTCATTGACTGATTTAGTGATCGACTGACTGGGTGATTGACTGACTGATTAAATGATTGACAGCTTGATTAATTTATTGACTGATATATTGTTTGATTGGCTGAATGATTTAAAGAACAAATGATTCACTTTCACAATCATCATCATCATCAAGTACCGGGCCTACTGGCGTAGGTGATCATGTCTCTCCACAACTTTCGATCTCGGGTGCTATTTATCATTTCTGTTGTTGACCTTCTGCCAAGCCATTCTCTTAAGCTGTCTGTTATTTTTTTCTCTTTGCTTCCCTCTATCTCTTCGACAGTCAATTTTTCCAGTTGTTACAATATATTCCAGTTGTTCTCTTCTCATTACATGGCCAAAAAATGATGATTGTTTCTTCCTAATATTGGAAATTAGCTCTCTTTTTGCTTTGACCTCTCTCAGGACATTTTCATTACTCTTCTTAGCTGTCCATGGTACTCTCAACATTCTTCTGTAAAACCACATTTCTACAGACTCCAGTGATTTTCTTGTCTGTTAGCCTATTGTCCATGACTCGCATCCATATGTTAAGACTGGTTCTACATAACATTTAAGAACTCTTTTTCTTGTTTATATTGTCAAAAATGGATTGCATAGTATTTTCCTCATTTTTTTGGATAGCTGCTTTTGCCTGCGCCATTCTGCATCTCACCTCTTTTGTATATCTTCCGTCTGAGGTTAACAAAGTTCCCAAATATTTAAATTCATTTACCTGTTTTAATATTTTTCCACTTTATTTTGCACTTTCACAATAACAGCAATCAATTTTGTCACTCACTTTTACAACATCCATAATAAGATCCACTTTAATCAAATTGAACTTTAAATTTACAACCACAACAACAACAGAACAAACATAAACATATTAAGTGTTGACATTTACAGTAAAATTACCAGAAATTAAGGAAAAAAAAAAAACTTAAAAAGAGCGCAGAAAAATAATTTAGCGATTCTCTGGGGCATCGCGACCCCAAAGATAATAAATGATATAGTGTTCCGTATTATTCTCTGAGGCTGGGTGAACCTTGAAGCTGTGTCTAAAAATGTAACCCAGACCCTTCTGGTTGGTAACGTGCACATTAGCCACTCAGCCATAGTTCCTTCAGGTTTGATAATGCAGCATTTTAACGATATTTTAGTGTCGTCTTCAATCTTTCTGCTCATGGTTTGAACTGACCAGGAGACAAACCAATCATTGCGGAGCTGCGGTAAAGCTGTTAAGCAGGGAGCAAGTGGTGGGGTGTAACATACACTCCCACAAAGTAGGGGATATCTTTACACAAGACGACCATACCGGTCACTGACGTTTCGACCTTCACGCGACCTTCCTCAGAAAACAGGGACAACAAAAACGAACGGACACGCAAAGGAAATATACTCTACTACATATTAGGAAGTAACTAAAGCGGGTAAAACAAAGAAAGAGAAAATATAAAGACCAGGAGGAAATGGAGATGGAAGGGCAGGAGAATAAGAAGACTAGGAGGAGATGGAGAGGACGGAGAATGAGAGGAAGAAGTGGAAAAAGAAGGTGAAAAAGCGGAAGAGGAGGAAAAAAAAAAAAGAAAAAGGATGAGACATTCATCACATCCCGTCTGAAAGAATCTCTGTCTCTAGCCAGATCTCCCACAGAACGTTACATTCACCACAGCCCGTCTGAAAGAATCTCTCTCTCTCTCTCTAGCCAGATCTCTCACAGAACGTTACAGTCACCACAGCCCGTCTGAAAGAATCTCTGTCTCTAGCCAGATCTCTCACAGAACGTTACATTAACCACAGCCCGTCTGAAAGAATCTCTGTCTCTAGTCAGATCTCTCACAGAACGTTACAGTCACCACAGCCCGTCTGAAAGAATCTCTGTCTCTAGCCAGATCTCCCACAGAACGTTACATTAACCACAGCCCGTCTGAAAGAATCTCTGTCTCTAGCCAGATCTCCCACAGAACGTTACATTCACCACAGCCCGTCTGAAAGAATCTCTGTCTCTAGCCAGATCTGCAAACATTTTTTTTTTTTTTTTTTTTTTTTTTTCATATGGGAAACAACAGGTAAAAGAAAAAGAGGAAGACCCAGGGAGACACTGAGAAGAACATTGATGAGAGAGGCAAGAGCAGCAGGAATCGGCTCCCTCAATGAGATAGAACTGCTTGCACAGAACAGAGACAGATGGCGAGATTTAATAAAATATCTTTAAAAGAAAACTGCTAGAACAAAAATTCATATAGGAGAAGGTGTATCTTGGTCTACGCCCTATGGGCCGGTTACGGCTCGAAAGGTCAATAGATAGATAGATAGCCAGATCTCCCACAGAACGTTACATTCACCACAGCCCGTCTGAAAGAATCTCTGTCTCTAGCCAGATCTCCCACAGAACGTTACATTCACCACAGCCCGTGTGAAAGAATCTCTGTCTCTAGCCAGATCTCCCACAGAACGTTACATTCACCACAGCCCGTGTGAAAGAATCTTTGTCTCTAGCCAGATCTCCCACAGAACGTTACATTCACCACAGCCCGTCTGAAAGAATCTCTGTCTCTAGCCAGATCTCCCACAGAACGTTACATTCACCACAGCCCGTCTGAAAGAATCTCTGTCTCTAGTCAGATCTCCCACAGAACGTTACATTCACCACAGCCCGTCTAAAAGAATCTCTGTCTCTAGCCAGATCTCCCACAGAACGTTACATTCATCACAGTCCGTTTGAAAGAATCTCTGTCTCTAGCTAGATCTCCCACAGAACGTTACATTCACCACAGCCCGTCTGAAAGAATCTCTGTCTCTAGTCAGATCTCCCACAGAACGTTACATTCACCACAGCCCGTCTGAAAGAATCTCTGTCTCTAGCCAGATCTCCCACAGAACGTTACATTCACCACAGCCCGTCTGAAAGAATCTCTGTCTCTAGTCAGATCTCCCACAGAATGGTACATTCATCACAGCCCGTCTGAAAGAATCTCTGTCTCTAGTCAGATCTCCCACAGAACGTTACATTCACCACAGCCCGTCTGAAAGAATCTCTGTCTCTAGTCAGATCTCCCACAGAACATTGCTCCCATCACAGCCCGTCTGAAAGAATCTCTGTCTCTAGTCAGATCTCCCACAGAACATTGCTCCCATCACAGCCCGTCTGAAAGAATCTCTGTCTCTAGCCAGATCTCCCACAGGACGTTACATTCACCACAGCTTGTCTGAAAGAATCTCTGTCTCTAGCCAGATCTCCCACAGAACGTTACATTCACCACAGCCCGTCTGAAAGAATCTCTGTCCCTAGCCAGATCTCCCACAGAACGTTGCATTTATCACAGCCCGTCTGAAAGAATCTCTGTCCCTAGCCAGATCTCCCACAGAACGTTGCATTCATCACAGCACGTCTGAAAGAATCTCTGTCCCTAGCCAGATCTCTCACAGAACGTTGCATTCATCACAGCCCGTCTGAAAGAATCTCTGTCCCTAGCCAGATCTCCCACAGGAAGTTACATTCATCACAGCACGTCTGAAAGAATCTCTGTCCATAGCCAGATCTCCCACAGAACATTACATTCATCACAGCACGTCTGAAAGAATCTCTGTCCCTAGCCAGATCTCCCACTTCTTCTACTGTCACGCAAGACGTACTTGATGTCTTGAAACCATCTTCTTCCTGTCTCAGGAGATTGAAGTAACCTTTCACAACTGTAGGCCACAAAATATGAAGCTCAAAAAGCGATTTGTCTTTCTCGCTGCCATTAATCTTCCCATAATATGCCATTGACAAGAACACAGCAATTACCGAATGTTACAATAAATACTTCAGAACATAAATTTAAGAAGAAAACAGGTTTATCATAAATATTTAAATATTTGCTACCAAGATCTCTCGCTTTGTAGAACGGGTGAAAGATGACACTGACATTACAGGGACACATAATTGATAGAAAATGATCAGCATATTTAATTATATGATAACGTTTCCTGTCAAATAAAACAAGGGATTAGTTTGAGGAATTTTACAGTAAACTGTGAGGGCAGGCAAAAGAGGAAGTAGGCAGAAGTGTGGAGTTGGGATTTTCTTATTTCTTGAGGATCTTACAACTGGTAATTATTGATGAAGGAAATCTGTGTCTCCGTCATAAACATCGTCTTATTGAGCGTCCACTCGAAGATTACAAAAGGGAAGATGAGTCTGGTAGTGCCAGTGACGTCATTGCTGTCAGTCGTCGGCTTCGTCATGTGAGGTGGAAAGTTACCTTCCCTTTTCTTAGACTATCTCTGATACTCGTTTCAAGAGGCTGGGTGGACCCTGGGAGCTTTAGATCGGGACAACAAAATGTCTCCCAGGGCATTAGAACCACGAAACTTCATATAGGCAAGCGAGTGCACGAACCACAACCCTGCTGCTCCTCCCTTTATAGACTAGCTGTCACCACTCTCATTGTATGGGCTCTGTCAGGGAAAGAGGTGTGGTTGAGGGAGGGGGGGTAGTGAGCCAGAGAGTCAAGGTAGCTCCAGTCATGTCGTTGTCACGTGATGTGCCTATTTCTATGTTACCGCCGTAAACACACGCCTTCCCATCATGCAGCTAAAGTGTCCAGAAAAAGTAAAGTAAAGGTACGAGACTTCAATCGGCGTATTAGCATGCGGGAATACCCATATGTGCTCTACCGCATATCCAGAAGTGTTCGGAGACTCCTGTCTAGTGTAACCTCAAGCATCTTAACTCACGACCGAGGCGTCATTCCTAACTTTCCCAGAGGTTTCCTGGCACCAATTTCTGCCAGTGGTTTGGATCGACCGAGGAGATTTGTTTCCCAACCATGAGTACATCTCACACTGCTCCCAGCAGGAATCGAGCACGGGTTGTCCAAACGTCGGTAGCTACTGGGGTGGTTTTCCCAACCACGAGTACATTTCGCACTGCTCCCAGCGGGAATCGAACACCGGTTTTCCGAACGTCGGTAGCTACTGGGGTGGTTTTCCCAACTAGGCTACCGAGGCCCCCAAAATAAACGGGACAAATCTGAAACGAATACAAAGTTCTAAAACTGGGACACAATAATAACATCAGACGGAAGATGTACCATCGAAATAAAATGCAGGCTCAGGCTAAAGAAATATTTCAGAGAATAACAAATATCTCTTACAAGTCTAACTCAATAGAAGTGAGAAAGAGAGCGCACCGGTCCTATATAGATACAATTCTGAACAATGGAAGTGAATCATGGACAGTAGACAAACAAATGACAAGACTATTAAAGGCCACTGATTTGGGATTTCTCAGAAGAATGTTGAAAGTTCCCTGGACAGCTAAAAAGACCAAACGAGGAAATTCTCTGAGGCCGACATAAAAAGGGAGCTCATTAAAAAAAAAAACATAAAACAGAAACTATCGACATTTTTTCGGGCACGTCATGAGAATAGGATAGTTGGAATAATTGGCTACAATTTGCAAAATACAGGGAAAGAGAGATCGCGGACGACAAAGAGAGGAGATAACAGATAGCTTGGTGTCGTGGCATGGTAAACAGTCAAGAACAGAATTGATACGATGTACTGTGGATAGAGAACTGTGGGAGGGTATGATCGTCTACGGCATGGTAAACAGTCAAGAACAGAATTGATACGATGTACTGTGGATAGAGAACTGTGGGAGGGTATGATCGTCTACGGCATGGTAAACAGTCAAGAACAGAATTGATACGATGTACTGTGGATAGAGAACTGTGGGAGGGTAACATCGTCTACGGCATGGTAAACAGTCAAGAACAGAATTGATACGATGTACTGTGGATAGAGAACTGTGGGAGGGTAACATCGTCTACGGCATGGTAAACAGTCAAGAACAGAATTGATACGATGTACTGTGGATAGAGAACTGTGGGAGGGTATGATCGTCTACGGTATGGTAAACAGTCAAGAACAGAATTGATACGATGTACTGTGGATAGAGAACTGTGGGAGGGTAACATCGTCTACGGTATGGTAAACAGTCAAGAACAGAATTGATACGATGTACTGTGGATAGAGAACTGTGGGAGGGTAACATCGTCTACGGCATGGTAAACAGTCAAGAACAGAATTGATACGATGTACTGTGGATAGAGAACTGTGGGAGGGTATGATCGTCTACGGCATGGTAAACAGTCAAGAACAGAATTGATACGATGTACTGTGGATAGAGAACTGTGGGAGGGTAACATCGTCTACGGTATGGTAAACAGTCAAGAACAGAATTGATACGATGTACTGTGGATAGAGAACTGTGGGAGGGTATGATCGTCTACGGTATGGTAAACAGTCAAGAACAGAATTGATACGATGTACTGTGGATAGAGAACTGTGGGAGGGTATGATCGTCTACGGCATGGTAAACAGTCAAGAACAGAATTGATACGATGTACTGTGGATAGAGAACTGTGGGAGGGTATGATCGTCTACGGTCTGGTAAACAGTCAAGAACAGAATTGATACGATGTACTGTGGATAGAGAACTGTGGGAGGGTATGATCGTCTACGGCATGGTAAACAGTCAAGAACAGAATTGATACGATGTACTGTGGATAGAGAACTGTGGGAGGGTAACATCGTCTACGATCTGGTAAACAGTCAAGAACAGAATTGATACGATGTACTGTGGATAGAGAACTGTGGGAGGGTATGATCGTCTACGGTATGGTAAACAGTCAAGAACAGAATTGATACGATGTACTGTGGATAGAGAACTGTGGGAGGGTAACATCGTCTACGGTATGGTAAACAGTCAAGAACAGAATTGATACGATGTACTGTGGATAGAGAACTGTGGGAGGGTAACATCGTCTACGGTATGGTAAACAGTCAAGAACAGAATTGATACGATGTACTGTGGATAGAGAACTGTGGGAGGGTAACATCGTCTACGGTCTGGTAAACAGTCAAGAACAGAATTGATACGATGTACTGTGGATAGAGAACTGTGGGAGGGTATGATCGTCTACGGTCTGGTAAACAGTCAAGAACAGAATTGATACGATGTACTGTGGATAGAGAACTGTGGGAGGGTAACATCGTCTACGGTCTGGTAAACAGTCAAGAACAGAATTGATACGATGTACTGTGGATAGAGAACTGTGGGAGGGTAACATCGTCTACGGTATGGTAAACAGTCAAGAACAGAATTGATACGATGTACTGTGGATAGAGAACTGTGGGAGGGTATGATCGTCTACGGTCTGGTAAACAGTCAAGAACAGAATTGATACGATGTACTGTGGATAGAGAACTGTGGGAGGGTATGATCGTCTACGGTCTGGTAAACAGTCAAGAACAGAATTGATACGATGTACTGTGGATAGAGAACTGTGGGAGGGTATGATCGTCTACGGTCTGGTAAACAGTCAAGAACAGAATTGATACGATGTACTGTGGATAGAGAACTGTGGGAGGGTAACATCGTCTACGGTATGGTAAACAGTCAAGAACAGAATTGATACGATGTACTGTGGATAGAGAACTGTGGGAGGGTAACATCGTCTACGGCATGGTAAACAGTCAAGAACAGAATTGATACGATGTACTGTGGATTGAGAACTGTGGGAGGGTATGATCGTCTACGGCATGGTAAACAGTCAAGAACATAATTGATACGATGTACTGTGGATAGAGAACTGTGGGAGGGTATGATCGTCTACGGTCTGGTAAACAGTCAAGAACAGAATTGATACGATGTACTGTGGATAGAGAACTGTGGGAGGGTAACATCGTCTACGGCATGGTAAACAGTCAAGAACAGAATTGATACGATGTACTGTGGATAGAGAACTGTGGGAGGGTAACATCGTCTACGGTATGGTAAACAGTCAAGAACAGAATTGATACGATGTACTGTGGATAGAGAACTGTGGGAGGGTATGATCGTCTACGGTATGGTAAACAGTCAAGAACAGAATTGATACGATGTACTGTGGATAGAGAACTGTGGGAGGGTATGATCGTCTACGGTATGGTAAACAGTCAAGAACAGAATTGATACGATGTACTGTGGATAGAGAACTGTGGGAGGGTATGATCGTCTACGGTATGGTAAACAGTCAAGAACAGAATTGATACGATGTACTGTGGATAGAGAACTGTGGGAGGGTATGATCGTCTACGGTATGGTAAACAGTCAAGAACAGAATTGATACGATGTACTGTGGATAGAGAACTGTGGGAGGGTAACATCGTCTACGGTATGGTAAACAGTCAAGAACAGAATTGATACGATGTACTGTGGATAGAGAACTGTGGGAGGGTAACATCGTCTACGGTATGGTAAACAGTCAAGAACAGAATTGATACGATGTACTGTGGATAGAGAACTGTGGGAGGGTAACATCGTCTACGGTATGGTAAACAGTCAAGAACAGAATTGATACGATGTACTGTGGATAGAGAACTGTGGGAGGGTAACATCGTCTACGGTCTGGTACACGGTAATGAAGATCTGCCTTTCACTGAAACATTGGCTCATGTCTACAATGTTGCTTCTTCTATACATTTTACTATTTTGTGTAGTTCCAGCTGAAGCCCATATAGTTGTGTCTGTAGTGTTGTATCTATGGGCCAATGGATTTTCCTCAGTCTACTATATTCAGTGCAGTCTTGAAGTATGTGTTCGGCAGTCTGGGGCGCCTGTCCACATGTACAAGTAGTTGAGGTGCCGATCTTGAATTTTGTATACATGTGAGTATAGAGCCTTATGTGTCCTGTTGGGAGGTGTATAATGAAAACTTGTTCTCATCTATTCATATTATGGTCATCACCTTCAGGTCGCATGTCCTTTGCAGAACATTGCTCCCATCACAGCCCGTCCGAAAGAATCTCTGTCTCTAGTCAGATCTCCCACAGAACGTTACATTCACCAAAGCCCGTCCGAAAGAATCTCTGTCTCTAGTCAGATCTCCCACAGAACGTTACATTCACCACAGCCCGTCACAGAACGTTACATTCACCACAGCCCGTCCGAAAGAATCTCTGTCTCTAGTCAGATCTCCCACAGAACATTGCTCCCATCACAGCCCGTCTGAAAGAATCTCTGTCTCTAGTCAGATCTCCCACAGAACATTGCTCCCATCACAGCCCGTCTGGAAGAATCTCTGTCTCTAGTCAGATCTCCCACAGAACATTGCTCCCATCACAGCCCGTCTGAAAGAATCTCTGTCTCTAGTCATATCTCCCACAGAATGTTACATTCACCACAGCCCGTCACAGAACGTTACATTCACCACAGCCCGTCCGAAAGAATCTCTGTCTCTAGTCAGATATCCCACAGAACGTTACATTCACCACAGCCCGTCTGAAAGAATCTCTGTCTCTAGTCAGATCTCCCACAGAACGTTACATTCACCACAGCCCGTCACAGAACGTTACATTCACCACAGCCCGTCCGAAAGAATCTCTGTCTCTAGTCAGATCTCCCACAGAACATTGCTCCCATCACAGCCCGTCTGAAAGAATCTCTGTCTCTAGTCATATCTCCCACAGAATGTTACATTCACCACAGCCCGTCACAGAACGTTACATTCACCACAGCCCGTCCGAAAGAATCTCTGTCTCTAGTCAGATCTCCCACAGAACGTTACATTCACACAGCCCGTCCGAAAGAATCTCTGTCTCTAGTCAGATATCCCACAGAACGTTACATTCACCACAGCCCGTCTGAAAGAATCTCTGTCTCTAGTCAGATCTCCCACAGAACATTGCTCCCATCACAGCCCGTCTGGAAGAATCTCTGTCTCTAGTCAGATCTCCCACAGAACATTGCTCCCATCACAGCCCGTCTGAAAGAATCTCTGTCTCTAGTCATATCTCCCACAGAATGTTACATTCACCACAGCCCGTCACAGAACGTTACATTCACCACAGCCCGTCCGAAAGAATCTCTGTCTCTAGTCAGATCTCCCACAGAACGTTACATTCACCACAGCCCGTCCGAAAGAATCTCTGTCTCTAGTCAGATATCCCACAGAACGTTACATTCACCACAGCCCGTCTGAAAGAATCTCTGTCTCTAGTCAGATCTCCCACAGAACGTTACATTCACCACAGCCCGCCTGAAAGAATCTCTGTCTCTAGCCAGAACTTCTTCTCTTGTCATATTCAAGTTCTCATTGATGTCATGAAACCGCCTTCTATTGTGGTAGTACGCGTCTTGATTTGTGGCCTGAGGTATTCCGATAGATTTAATTATTTGTTTCTTCTGATGGTAAGTAACTGGTGATGGTGATGATGATGATGATGATGATGATGATGATGATGATGACGAATGTCCCGTGACATATGTCATGTAGGGAAAGACACTATTCCACATTGGAATGCCATAACATGTGGAGGTAAAGGGAAAGCTGTTTCCCGATGTCATTAATCTTTCAATAAAGCAGTAACATCAAACACAGCAATGACCTCATGCTAGAGGCACTTTAAGAAAGCAAAGATGAGAAACATTTCAAACAAGTAAAGGCCACATGCAGCGTCATAGGCAGAGACAATCGGATGACATTCTTGCAAGTAAAGGCCACATGCAGCGTCATAGGCAGAGACAATCGGATGACATTCTTGCAAGTAAATGCCACATGCAGCGTCATAGGCAGAGACAATCGGATGACATTCTTGCAAGTAAAGGCCACATGCAGCGTCATAGGCAGAGACAATCGGATGACATTCTTGCAAGTAAAGGCCACATGCAGCGTCGTAGGCAGAGACAATCAGATGACATCCTTGCAAGTAAAGGCCACATGCAGCGTCGTAGGCAGAGACAATCGGATGACATCCTTGCGACATGTCAACTATAGCATTACGTCGGCGTAAACATCGCTGATAAATGCAAGACGACAACATTCAATGACAGATTAAAACAAACCAAGGGATCAGTTTATGAGAAAGGCACAATCGTGTGTGGGCGATGAAGTCGGCAGAAACATGGCGCTCGGATTTATTTGATTTCCCTTGAGACCATACAACGCATTTTTCTATATGAGGATAAACAAGGTTTGTGTTTTGTTTTTTTCTGGAGTTATTGAGTTACTGAGTTATTGAGTTATTGAGTTATTGAGTTACTGAGTTATTGAGTTACTGAGTTACTGAGTTACTGAGTTACTGAGTTATTGAGTTACTGAGTTATTGAGTTATTGAGTTACTGAGTTATTGAGTTATTGAGTTATTGAGTTATTGAGTTATTGAGTTATTGAGTTACTGAGTTATTGAGTTACTGAGTTACTGAGTTATTGAGTTACTGAGTTATTGAGTTATTGAGTTACTGAGTTATTGAGTTATTGAGTTATTGAGTTACTGAGTTATTGAGTTACTGAGTTATTGAGTTGAGTTATTGGGTTACTGAATTTTTGAGTTATTGAGTTACTGAGTTACTGAGTTATTGGGTTATTGAGTTACTTCGTTATTGAGTTACTGAGTTATTGAGTTACTGCGTTATTGAGTTACTGAGTTATTGAGTTACTGAGTTATTGAGTTACTGAGTTATTGAGTTATTAGCAGGTCATCATCACTGCACTCCGAACATGTCCATAGGTGCTCAGATCCCCTCCTCATCAAGTCTCGAAGTGTCCAGCGACTGACGACTCCAGTTCTGTGTTGGTTGATAAGTCTTCTTACACGGCCACTAAGTTTCTCGTTTCTGGCTGTGCCCATCTTAACTCCCATTTCCATCATAACTCCCATTTCCATCATAACTCCCATTTCCATCATAACTCCCATTTCCATCATAACTCCCATTTCCATCATAACTCCCATTTCCATCATAACTCCCATTTCCATCATAACTCCCATTTCCATCATAACTCCCATTTCCATCATAACTCCCATTTCCATCATAACTCCCATTTCCATCATAACTCCCATTTCCATCATAACTCCCATTTCCATCATAACTCCCATTTCCATCATAACTCCCATTTCCATCATAACTCCCATTTCCATCATAACTCCCATTTCCATCATAACTCCCATTTCCATCATTCGAAGGAGTGACGTGGAGTCATGGTTTTCTTCTTCGTGTTCTCTCCCTTCTTCTCCTATTTCTTCTCGTTCTTCATCTTCATCTCATCGTCATCATTACCATCATCTTCTTCTTATTCTCTTCCTTCTTTCTCTACTTCTTCATTTTCTTCAACATTATCATCCTCCGTTCTCTTCTTCTTCTTCAACATCATCTTCATTTTCTTCACTATATTCTTCTTCTTCTTCTTGTTTTCCTCTTGTTTCTTCTTCATCTTCATCATCTTCTTTCTGTTCTTTTTTTTTCTTGTTTTTCTGCTTCTTCTTCGCCTTTTTCTTCAACTTCATTAACATCATCATCTTCTTTCCTGATGGATGCCGCATGTGTTATGTAGGAGGAAACATCTCACAGTGATGTAATCACATTGCACAGTTGAAGACCGTAAGGTCAGCAGGAACTGTATTTCCCGATATCATTAATCTAACAATAAGCCAGTGACAACAACAGAGCAATTACCTAATATTCATCATCATCAAGTGTCATGCCGTTTGGCGTAGGCGGTCAGCTCTCTACACATCTCTTGCTCCTTCATGCATGTCATAATTTCAGTCGGTGATCTATTATTATGTCATTTGGATAAGCTGTTCAATTTCTTTTTCCTTTTGGTTTTCATTTGCTCTTCTTCCCATTCATTCTGCCGGTTATTCGTCTTCTTTTCGCATCACATGCCCACAAAATGTAGATTGTCACTTCCTTAAGATTTTGATATTTCTGGTTTCTCCAGCCCGTTTTAAACATTCCTCATTTGTCATTGTTGCTATCCATGGAATTCGTAGCATTCTTCTGAAAAACCATGTCCCAACTGCCTCCAATGTTCTGTGTTATCTTACTAATCGTCCATGATTCGCTTCCATATAGTAGAACAGGTTCGAGGTAGCATTAATGTTACAACCACACATATTTAAACATAAATTTAACCAGAAATATTTTGAATGTGCAAGCAAAGTGGCTGACATCAAGGACAAAAGAAGAAAACTGTCATACTTGTGGCATGTCATTGATAGAAGCGGGCGAACATAAAAGCGCATTACAATAACTTTTCATGAGAAATGCTTATACGAGGATTACATTGAAGAAAAGGGCACAGTCTGAGTGGGCAGGGACAAGATGGAGTGGGCAGGGACAAGATGGAGTAGGCAGGGACAAGATGGAGTGGGCAGAATATGGCGCTCGGATTTATTTATTTTCCCTTGAGGAACATACGAATCATATTGTTTGGATCCTTCAATGCGAAGAGACGTTAATTCGGGTGATTCCACTGGCACGGGCGGTTGAGCAATTATGGATTTTCATTCGTTTGCAGTGATACCGTGGTCTTCGACTACCAACAACTACGGCTCATATTTCTATCGGAGGACAAACAAGGTTTGTGTTTTCTTCTTCTTTTATTTCTTCTTTCTTTTTATCTTCTTCTTCTTTACATTCTTCTTTCTCTTATCTCCTTTTATTCTTCTTCTTCATTTCCATCCTCTTTTTCTTCATCACCATTTTTTTTTCATTTTCTTCTTCTTTTTCTTCTTCTTTACCACGTTCTTCTTCATCATGTCTTTCTTTTTGTTTACCTTCTTTTTCTCTTCATCATAACATTCTTAATCTTCTTCATATTTTACTTCTTCTTCTCTATTGTTCACCCGATGATTTCTAAAGGCAAAAGTATCCCCATAGCAAGTGTTAGATGATAGAACAAAGTGTTGGTGACGTTAGTGAACTCAGCTGGAGCAAGTGGAGCGGCCAGTTCTTCCTCTCGTTTCCGTCTCGTAGAATGTCTAATGTGCCCATTACAAGAGGCTGGGTAAACATCCAAGCTCTTTTGAAGGTTGGGAAAACAACAATTGCCTCAATCGGCATCTGAACTCCCAACTTTCCTGTCGGCAAGCGAGTGCACTGACAACAACGCCACTGGAGTCTACAGCGATTAGTACCTTCTTAAACCCTTTGCCTTCTCAATAACGCTGACACCGAAGAATTTTTTCTCTTTTGTTTGCATTTCACTTCCCAATAACGTTCGCGTCGGCTCTTGCGAAATCGAGTTTTTACAAAAATATGTTAGTTCAGTGAAAACGACAGGGAGGGAAAGAGTTAAAAACTAACTGTAAAGACCTCTGTCTCATTCTATGAGCACTGCTGAGTTAAAAACTAACTGTAAAGACTTCTGTCTCATTCTATGAGCTCTGCCGAGTTAAAAACTAACTGTAAAGACTTCTGTCTCATTCTATGAGCTCTGCCGAGTTAAAGACTAACTGTAGCGACTTCTGTCTCATTCTATGAGCTCTGCCGAGTTAAAAACTAACTGTAAAGACTTCTGGCTCATTCTATGAGCTCTGCCGAGTTAAAAACTAACTGTAAAGACCTCTGTCTCATTCTATGAGCACTGCTGAGTTAAAAACTAACTGTAAAGACTTCTGTCTCATTCTATGAGCTCTGCCGAGTTAAAAACTAACTGTAAAGACTTCTGTCTCATTCTATGAGCTCTGCCGAGTTAAAGACTAACTGTAGCGACTTCTGTCTCATTCTATGAGCTCTGCCGAGTTAAAAACTAACTGTAAAGACCTCTGTCTCATTCTATGAGCACTGCTGAGTTAAAAACTAACTGTAAAGACTTCTGTCTCATTCTATGAGCTCTGCCGAGTTAAAAACTAACTGTAAAGACTTCTGTCTCATTCTATGAGCTCTGCCGAGTTAAAGACTAACTGTAGCGACTTCTGTCTCATTCTATGAGCTCTGCCGAGTTAAAAACTAACTGTAAAGACTTCTGTCTCATTCTATGAGCTCTGCCGAGGTAAAAACTAACTGTAAAGACTTCTGTCTCATTCTATGAGCTCTGCCGAGTTAAAAACTAACTGTAAAGACTTCTGTCTCATTCTATGAGCTCTGCCGAGTTAAAAACTAACTGTAAAGACTTCTGGCTCATTCTGTGAGCTCTTCCATTGAAATAGTTCAAGACTAACTGTAAAGACTTCTATTTCATTCTATGAGCTCTGCCGAGTTAAAGACTAACTGTAAAGACTTCTGTCTCATTCTATGAGCTCTGCCGAGTTAAAAACTAACTGTAAAGACTTCTGTCTCATTCTATGAGCTCTGCCGAGTTAAAAACTAACTGTAAAGACTTCTGTCTCATTCTATGAGCTCTGCCGAGTTAAAAACTAACTGTAAAGACTTCTGTCTCATTCTATGAGCTCTGCCGAGTTAAAAACTAACTGTAAAGACTTCTGGCTCATTCTGTGAGCTCTGCCGAGTTAAAAACTAACTGTAAAGACTTCTGGCTCATTCTCTGAGCTCTTCCATTGAAATAGTTCAAGACTAACTGTAAAGACTTCTATTTCATTCTATGAGCTCTGCCGAGTTAAAGACTAACTGAAGCGACTTCTATTTCATCCTATGAGTTCTGCCATGGAAAGAGTGGTGGGTGGTACTACAGGCAGATAAACAAAATGAAAGTAACCCCCTTGACGTCATTGTCACGTGATGTGCCTATTAGAGTTCGTGTATCTATTTTAACCCCTAAACACGCCCCCCCCCCAGCCTACATGTCACAACCTGAAAACTGTTGCTCAACCTGATTGGCAACGGACTTGACTAATCACACCTGCCGTTTGAAAAGTGTCAAAATCTGCGCCATTGTCCTTCTGCGTTGACTTTCCTATGTAGAGAGACACACATACACTACATGGTATGGGTCCGCTGTAAAGCTCATTAACAAAAAAAACACTTTATCTTTAAGGCATTGGGCTGAACGATGTTTTCTTGTCACTGTTAGTAAACCAGAACTGACCAAGACCTTACTTCACCAAATCGCGATGGAGGCAGCCTAAACAATATTGCCATGCGAGAAGAGATCAAGAGGAAAGGCAAACCCGGAACACACAAACTCCGTGATGAAGTCGTCGGATGTTTTCTTGTCACTGTTAGTAAACCAGAACTGACCAAGACCTTACTTCACCAAATCGCGATGGAGGCAGCCTAAACAATATTGCCATGCGAGAAGAGATCAAGAGGAAAGGCAAACCCGGAACACACAAACTCCGTGATGAAGTCGTCGGATGTTTTCTTGCCACTGTTAGTAAACCAGAACTGACGAAGACCTTACTTCACCAAATCGCGATGGAGGCAGCCTAAACAATATTGCCATGCGAGAAGAGATCAAGAGGAAAGGAAAACCCGGAACACACAAACTCCGTGATGAAGTCGTCGGATGTTTTCCGCCGGAAGAGCGCAAATAATGTATGTTGCTGTAAACCACGACACATCCACGCCTATTTAACGCCCTTGTAAGGACGGACGATGAAGGAAAGTAGTTGGGCGAGCTCTCTGTAGTAAAATGTGAGAACCACCAAACAACCGCAGCTTTTGTGTTTGGTCTTGACGAAATTCTCCATTTCCTAGATTGCAGTTGCTGGTAAGGAAGATTTATTTTTGTTGAAGTCTTTTTAAAGCAGTAGATGAACGTGCAATCACTATTTGATTGAATGTATCCTCATGATACAGACGAAGGATAATGAAAAGCGAATTAGACAACTCAGTTATCATACAGTACAGGCTATGGTAGACCAAGAGATGTGATATAGATTGATTTTCTAGAATTAAATTATGCTTATAGCAGTAGCAGCTTAGTGGCGTGGCCAAACATTATTAGACCAGAGTAGACGGTACGTAATCCTGCCCACTGTTGTTTCTCATTGATACTTTTTAGTTCATCTGCTTATTTCTGACTTGACTTGAAGATAAAACACAAACATTTTTTTCTATGACACATTTAACGCGATTCTGCATCTTAAAATGTAGCAACATTTGTGGTGATAAATCATTTGTGGTGATAAATCATTTGTGGTGATAAATGGGATACTGAATCTCCCGAAACTTAGATTTGCCAGTCTTTTATCTTTTTATTATGAGTCTTAGCTACTAAATGGCTGTGAGATATGAAGAAATTGTGCTCTACATCTGTATTCTATAACTTGGTGCTCTATAGCTGTGTTTTATAACGTGGTGCTCTATAGCTGTATTTTATAACGTGGTGCTCTATAGCTGTATTTTATAACGTGGTGCTCTATAGCTGTATGTTATAACGTGGTGCTCTATAGCTGTATGTTATAACGTGGTGCTCTATAGCTGTATGTTATAACGTGGTGCTCTATAGCTGTATTTTATAACGTGGTGCTCTATAGCTGTATTTGATAACGTGGTGCTCTATAGCTGTATTTTATAACGTGGTGCTCTATAGCTGTATTCTATAACTTGGTGCTCTATAGCTGTGTTTTATAACGTGGTGCTCTATAGCTGTGTTTTATAACGTGGTGCTCTATAGCTGTATTTTATAACGTGGTGCTCTATAGCTGTATTTTATAACGTGGTGCTCTATAGCTGTATGTTATAACGTGGTGCTCTATAGCTGTATGTTATAACGTGGTGCTCTATAGCTGTATTTTATAACGTGGTGCTCTATAGCTGTATTTGATAACGTGGTGCTCTATAGCTATATTTTATAACGTGGTGCTCTATAGCTGTATTTTATAACGTGGTGCTCTATAGCTGTATGTTATAACGTGGTGCTCTATAGCTGTATTTTATAACGTGGTGCTCTATAGCTGTATTTTATAACGTGGTGCTCTATAGCTGTGTTTTATAACGTGGTGCTCTATAGCTGTATTTTATAACGTGGTGCGCTATAGCTGTATTTTATAACGTGGTGCTCTATAGCTGTATTTTATAACATGGTGCTCTATAGCTGTATGTTATAACGTGGTGCTCTATAGCTGTATTTTATAACGTGGTACTCTATAGCTGTATTTTATAACGTGGTGCTCTATAGCTGTGTTTTATAACGTGGTGCTCTATAGCTGTGTTTTATAACGTGGTGCTCTATAGCTGTATTTTATAATGTGGTGCTCTATAGCTGTATGTTATAACGTGGTGCGCTATAGCTGTATTTTATAACGTGGTGCTCTATACCTGTATTTTATAACGTGGTGCGCTATAGCTGTATTTTATAACGTGGTGCTCTATACCTGTATTTTATAACGTGGTGCTCTATAGCTGTATTTTATAACGTGGTGCTCTATAAGTAAAAAATAAATTACCCCCAACACGCCAAGTGGCGTATAGGGAAATATAGTGTTAGTGACCCTATATTTTACAGACCTTCAGCATATGATTTTTGGGGTAATGTGGTCAGTATTACGCCCGTGCTGCTTTACTTTCCCAAAAAAAAATCCGGTACCCATTTAAGGCTGGGTGAACCCGGAAGCCGTCGGTTGGGATCGAACCCTACCCCTTGTCCGTGGTAGTCCAGTTCACTAACCACTGAGCTATCGCGGCTCTGTGGTGCTCTATAGCTGTATGTTATAACGTGGTGCTCTATAGCTGTATTTTATAACGTGGTGCTCTATAGCTGTATTTTATAACGTGGTGCTCTATAGTTGTGTTTAACGTCTGTCTGTGTCTTCCTACCGATATGACTTATGCATTTTTTTCACGTTTATTTTCCCGCTATATTCTACAACATGTTTTACAAATGACAAATTACTATACATTTCATCATTTTATTAATAACATCTGTACATAGCCTGTGGCGTACAGGGAACACGTGACCAAGTATCGGTTATCATGAACTCATTTGTAAGAAACACGAACAACATTAACTCTAATTCACGACCACAACAAATTATCCAGTGTCCAATTATGGTCGGGTGAACCTAGAAGCTGACAGTTAATGAACGGCGTCTCACGGTGTTTTCATCAACATCAGATGCTAAAATTAGACATTTGTCCATGTTAGTCTTGGTCTGCCTCGGCTGTCGTGGATAGCAGACGAGCAATGGAATGTATGGATATTCTGATTCCCCTCATGGAGGCAGGGCGAGCTAATGATTCATTAGGAATATATAGCCATGTCCAGACTGCAAGAACATCAGGCCAAAACTGGAGAAGCCGTAAAGGAGAGCTGTGTAAAGGAGAGCTATGTAAAGGAGAGCTGTGTAAATACCTTCTCATGTGAAATGTAAAGGTAAGGTAAAGGTAAAGTACGAGACTTGAACCGGCGTCTTAGCACGCGAGTTTCCACCCATATGTGCTCGGCCGCCTATCCAGAAATGTTCGGATATTTCTGTATAGTGTCGCCTCAAGCATCGAAACTCAGATGCGAAGCGACATTCCTCACCTTCCCAGGATAATATACCCTGGTACCCATTTCTGCCAACGGCTGGGTCGACCGTGGGGGTATTTTTTTTTTTTTATTCCAACCACGAGTACAATTCACACTGCTCCCAGCGGGAATTGAACACGGGTTGTCCGAACGTCGGTAGTCTAGTCAGGTGGTTTTCCCAACTAGGCTACCGAGGCCCCCCAAATGAAATGTGAAAAGGTGAAATGTTTAACAGGGGACCTCATTGAGCTTAGGACCTCAACAAGTCTAAGCTCGTCACTGGCTAAGGCTACTAAGGTTGATTATAGACACATCTGCATTTCCCACTAAACACTCCGGATCGACCAGATCCCTTCTCCGCCTTTAGACTCATCAGTCTCTCAATATATACATCATTGTCTCATCTATTCTCCCTCTCTTCTCTTAATGAATGAAGAACAAATTTGGTAATTTTCTCTTTGTCCAGAGTAAAGCCACACTGTGCGCTAGAGCTGCCAGCGAGCTTGTCGACTATTTCATTGCCGTGTACACCAGCATGCCCTGGACCATACACCCAGGTTAACGTGCTCACTGTAGAGCCATTCTAGAGCTGCCAACGAGCTTGTGGACTATTTCATTGCCGTGTACACCAGCTTAACGCGCTCACTGTAGAGCCATCCAAGAGCTGCCAGCGAACTTGTAGACTATTTCATTGCCATGTACACCAGCATGCCCTGGACAGTACACCCAGGTTAACGCGCTCGCTGTAGAGCCATCCAAGAGCTGCCAGCGAGCTTGTCGGCTATTTCATTGCCATGTACACCAGCATGCCCTGGACAGTACACCCAGGTTAACGCGCTCACTGTAGAGCCATCCAAGAGCTGCCAGAGAGCTTGTAGACTATTTCATTGCCGTATACACCAGCATGCCCTGGACAGTACACCCAGGTTAACGCACTCACTGTAGAGCCATCCAAGAGCTGCCAGCGAGCTTGTCGACTATTTCATTGCCATGTACACCAGCATGCCCTGGACAGTACACCCAGGTTAACGCGCTCACTGTAGAGCCATCCAAGAGCTGCCAGCGAGCTTGTCGACTATTTCATTGCCATGTACACCAGCATTCCCTGGACAGTACACCCAGGTTAACGCGCTCACTGTAGAGCCATCCAAGAGCTCATCCACTCCTGCCGTAGACGCTGTCAATCTTCAGTAGCATACTTTGCGAGTTAGTCACCAAGACTGTGTGATCCACGTTCTGTGCGAGTTAGTCACCAAGACTGTGTGATCCACGTTCTGTGCGAGTTAGTCACCAAGACTGTGTGATCCACGTTCTGTGCGAGTTAGTCACCAAGACTGTGTGATCCACGTTCTGTGCGAGTTAGTCACCAAGATTGCGTGATCCACGTGCTGTGCGAGTTAGTCACCAAGACTGCGTGATCCACGTTCTGTACGAGTTAGTCACCAAGACTGTGTGATCCACGTTCTGTGCGAGTTAGTCACCAAGACTGTGTGATCCACGTTCTGTGCGAGTTAGTCACCAAGACTGTGTGATCCACGTTCTGTACGAGTTAGTCACCAAGACTGTGTGATCCACGTTCTGTGCGAGTTAGTCACCAAGACTGTGTGATCCACGTTCTGTGCGAGTTAGTCACCAAGACTGTGTGATCCACGTTCTGTGCGAGTTAGTCACCAAGACTGTGTGATCCACGTTCTGTGCGAGTTAGTCACCAAGACTGTGTGATCCACGTTCTGTGCGAGTCACTCACCAAGACTGTGTGATCCACGTTCTGTGCGAGTCACTCACCAAGACTGTGTGATCCACGTTCTGTGCGAGTCACTCACCAAGACTGTGTGATCCACGTTCTGTGCGAGTCACTCACCAAGACTGTGTGATCCACGTTCTGTGCGAGTCACTCACCAAGACTGTGTGATCCACGTTCTGTGCGAGTTAGTCACCAAGACTGTGTGATCCACGTTCTGTGCGAGTCACTCACCAAGACTGTGTGATCCACGTTCTGTGCGAGTCACTCACCAAGACTGTGTGATCCACGTTCTGTGCGAGTTAGTCACCAAGACTGTGTGATCCACGTTCTGTGCGAGTTAGTCACCAAGACTGTGTGATCCACGTTCTGTGCGAGTCACTCACCAAGACTGTGTGATCCACGTTCTGTGCGAGTTAGTCACCAAGACTGTGTGATCCACGTTCTGTGCGAGTCAGTCACCAAGACTGTGTGATCCACGTTCTGTGCGAGTTAGTCACCAAGACTGTGTGATCCACGTTCTGTGCGAGTCACTCACCAAGACTGTGTGATCCACGTTCTGTGCGAGTCAGTCACCAAGACTGTGTGATCCACGTTCTGTGCGAGTCACTCACCAAGACTGTGTGATCCACGTTCTGTGCGAGTCACTCACCAAGACTGTGTGATCCACGTTCTGTGCGAGTCACTCACCAAGACTGTGTGATCCACGTTCTGTGCGAGTCACTCACCAAGACTGTGTGATCCACGTTCTGTGCGAGTCACTCACCAAGACTGTGTGATCCACGTTCTGTGCGAGTTAGTCACCAAGACTGTGTGATCCACGTTCTGTGCGAGTCACTCACCAAGACTGTGTGATCCACGTTCTGTGCGAGTCAGTCACCAAGACTGTGTGATCCACGTTCTGTGCGAGTTAGTCACCAAGACTGTGTGATCCACGTTCTGTGCGAGTTAGTCACCAAGACTGTGTGATCCACGTTCTGTGCGAGTTAGTCACCAAGACTGTGTGATCCACGTTCTGTGCGAGTTAGTCACCAAGACTGTGTGATCCACGTTCTGTGCGAGTTAGTCACCAAGACTGTGTGATCCACGTTCTGTGCGAGTTAGTCACCAAGACTGTGTGATCCACGTTCTGTGCGAGTTAGTCACCAAGACTGTGTGATCCACGTTCTGTGCGAGTTAGTCACCAAGACTGTGTGATCCACGTTCTGTGCGAGTCAGTCACCAAGACTGTGTGATCCACGTTCTGTGCGAGTCAGTCACCAAGACTGTGTGATCCACGTTCTGTGCGAGTTAGTCACCAAGACTGTGTGATCCACGTTCTGTGCGAGTCAGTCACCAAGACTGTGTGATCCACGTTCTGTGCGAGTCACTCACCAAGACTGTGTGATCCACGTTCTGTGCGAGTCACTCACCAAGACTGTGTGATCCACGTTCTGTGCGAGTCACTCACCAAGACTGTGTGATCCACGTTCTGTGCGAGTTAGTCACCAAGACTGTGTGATCCACGTTCTGTGCGAGTCACTCACCAAGACTGTGTGATCCACGTTCTGTGCGAGTCAGTCACCAAGACTGTGTGATCCACGTTCTGTGCGAGTCAGTCACCAAGACTGTGTGATCCACGTTCTGTGCGAGTTAGTCACCAAGACTGTGTGATCCACGTTCTGTGCGAGTTAGTCACCAAGACTGTGTGATCCACGTTCTGTGCGAGTTAGTCACCAAGACTGTGTGATCCACGTTCTGTGCGAGTTAGTCACCAAGACTGTGTGATCCACGTTCTGTGCGAGTCAGTCACCAAGACTGTGTGATCCACGTTCTGTGCGAGTCACTCACCAAGACTGTGTGATCCACGTTCTGTGCGAGTCACTCACCAAGACTGTGTGATCCACGTTCTGTGCGAGTCAGTCACCAAGACTGTGTGATCCACGTTCTGTGTAACCCGCCATGTTATTGCCTCTGTCTCCATTCTCATGCTGGACACCATAATGCTACACTTGCCAGATTCCCTAGCCACTTCTCTGCCATGTTGGTGTGCCACCCAACCGCTACGCTGTCCGCGGGATACAGAACCATTCGTGTAGATGGCGTGGTCCTGACTTCACATCATCGATGGACTGCCGCATTACGACCACGGGTAGCTCCCTAAGTCCAATAGTGACACTCCGTGCCGCGCTAAATGACTACTTAGGAAGCCTGTTATCTCCGCTCTTCTATACAATCCTAGCCAGCTCTGATGCCATTCAGATCACATACTCTCCTTATGGACCAGTCCGCCTCGGTCATCCAGGATTTTCCGCGCCTGAAGCGCCTGCCCTTGGTCGCACCCAATTCTGAATACAAGGAATGATTGATGTTTCTTACCACGTCCAAATAAGGCAAGACCTGAGCAGATCTATGTCGTACTATAACGCTCGGTATGTCAAGTAAGTATCTCATTGAACGAATCGTTGTATATACATAAAGACATACGTTGAAGGTTTTCATTCTGCACTCTGTTGACACTGCGACTGTTCCTGTGTCGAGAAGGAAATGTGTAAACATCACCGAGCACACACACACACACACACACTACTACCGGCCTTCAGACTGAGTGCAATCAGCAAGGAAGGCTCCTCGAGCAGGCCCGGACCATTCCTTGTTTAGTGTCAGACTATCCTGATCGCACATCCAACAACGGCCTATAAACGTTCAGATCTCCTCCCCAGACCTGTGTGCGAGACGATAAACAAGCTCACAAGTCTGCCCCCATCTTCTCATCCCACATCCAACAACTGCCTATAAACGTTCAGATCTCCTCCCCAGACCTGTGTGCGAGACGATAAACAGGCTCACAAGTCTGCCCCCATCTCCTCATCCCACATCCAACAACTGCCTATAAACGTTCAGATCTCCTCCCCAGACCTGTGTGTGAGACGATAAACAAGCTCACAAGTCTGCCCCCATCTCCTCCTCATCATCATCATAAAGTACCGGGCCTACTGGCGTAGGTGATCATGTCTCTCCACAACTTTCGATCTCGGCAGCTACTTATCATTTCTGTTGTTGACCTTCTGCCAAGCCATTCTCTTAAGCTGTCTGTTATTTTTTCTCTTTGCTTCCCTCTATCTCTTCGTCCCTCAATTTTTCCAGTTGTTACAATGTATTCCAGTTGTTTTCTTCTCATTACATGGCCACAAAATTGATGTTGTTTCTTCCTAATATTGGAAATGAGCTGTCTATCATCTCCTCGTAGCTCTCCTGTATCTAGACCTTCCTCCTAACATGAAGATGCGGTAGTCACAGCAGAGCTACACATTCACAAACATCGACATCTTGCTCATCTCGCCATTCTTTTCGAGCGTAAAGGTAGAAGGATATACAATAAACAGATCCTTTCTTGTCATTAGCATCATTAATGGCATCGATCTTGTTAGCGAGTCCAATCGCACACGGAACCAAGCGTGTCCTCAGGCGTACTCGGTCGTTTGTTTTTTTCTTTCTTTCTTTCTGTTTTTCTTTTCTTTCTACCCTTTTCCTTTCTTCTTTGTTTCTTTCTTCGTTAGATTCTGTTTTTTTCCTTCATTATTTTATTTTTCTTTCCTTCTTTCTTTTCCTTACTTTCTTACTCCCCCCCCCCCCCCAAACTTTCCATCTTACTATTTTCGTAATTTTCGTTTTCTTTCATTCTTTGTTTCGTTTCCCGAGGCAGGATGACACCAGACCCGTGCTGTTCCGGAAAGAATGCAGCCACAATGGGAACACGACATCACTTTATAATTTCATATAATGATGATGTTTAGTGATGGTTGTCGTTAAGACAACTTGCGCTCTCTCTAATGAAGACTTCACATTCAGTTGTGAGTAGGCAGATCACGTGGATTGTCCGGGTCGCGGCTGTGCCTAATTGGGACTTGCTAAATTCGGTGGATTTCCGTTTGAGTGGTGGAAATCAGATTGTGGAATTCAGGTAGAGGAGATTGGTTGGTGGGGGGGGGGGGGGAAGGAAAACGGGGTTTTCTAATGGATATGTGGAGAGTTTCGGTGGAGGGCTCGGAGATTTTTTAGAGAGAGTTTCGAGGGAGGAGTAGAGTAATTTTAGAGGGAGAATTTAGAGATTTTAAGAGAGATTTGATGAGCAAAAATCAGAGATGTTCAAGAAGAGTTAAGGAGAAGTGTTAACCTCAGACGGAAGATGTACAAAAGAGGTGAGATGCAGAATGGCTCAGGCAAAAGCAGCTTTCCAGAAAATGAGGAAGATACTATGCAATCCATCTTTGACAATAGAAACAAGAAAAAGAGTTCTTAAATGTTATGTAGAGCCAGTCTTAACATATGGATGCGAATCATGGACAATAGGCAAACAGACAAGAAAATCACTGGAGTCTGTAGAAATGTGGTTTTACAGAAGAATGTTGAGAATACCATGAATAACTAAGAAGAGTAATGAAGATGTTCTGAGAGAGGTCAAAGCAAAAAGAGAGCTAATTTCCAATATTAGGAAGAAACAATCATCATTTATTGGCCATGTAATGAGAAGAGAACAGCTGGAATATATTGTAACAACTGGGAAAATTGAGGGACGAAGAGATACAGGGAAGCAAAGAGAGAAAATACCAGACAGCTTAAGAGAATGGCTTGGCAGAAGGTCAACAGTAGAAATGATAAAGAACTGTCGAGATCTAAAGTTGTGAAGAGACATGATCACCTACGCCAGTAGGCCCGGTACTTGATGATGATGACGAGTCAAGGGGTTTTTATTTGAGAGTTCAGTGGAGATTGGGGACTCTTAAAGAGATGACATGAGCGGATATCTGGATGTCTGGGGAGAGTTAAAGAAGGTAGAGGGTTAATGATGTTCCAAGAGCTATGATCCACAGCCTGTCAATAACCCTAGAGACTTTGACCATTTGGGATTTATTTATTCATAGTCCATGCCAAGAGGCGTCGTCGAACATGCCCCCCCATAACCTTCAATATCGCGTCTACTGTTCCACCGTTGACGTTTTCACACTTACTGTAGTCAAACCGTCAGAGAACGTTTCCTCTTTCTATATTTATTCCTCCGACCTTTCATTTCTCCCTTCTTTATTAAAAATCCCATCTCGCCTACTCTCCACAAATGTCCAATAAATCTGGACCCCATTTTCTTAATTCATGATAAATAATTCATGATAAATAAATAATGATAAATAATTCATGATATAATCTTCCCCTTTCATCTGACATTTCAGCGCACGCGCAAACAGACATAAATAAGGATAATGAAAGGCACACTCCCGAGGCTAAACAAGATTCTGATTTTTAAAGAAAATAACATAATGGTCTCCGTCACGGACAAAATGAGAAAAAATATCAATAATGAATAGAGAGCTAAACTATGAACTCACAAATAAAACAAGAACTAGCAGTGAATGGCCAGTTTGGGCTCTATGTCTCGTGTTCGTCAGTGATGGAATAACCCACAAGAAGACATATGCTAATATACTGTCAGATGAACATTTCTTCTTCTGCTATTGCGTACACCTCTAGACGCCAATATGAGTAAGTTTGAAGTACGCGTTGGCCAGCTCAAGGTTGGTGACATCTCCATACAGCTTGTCCTGGTACCGGTGATGGTCACACCTCTAGATGTCAATAAGTTCAAAGAAAGCATTGGTCAGCTCAAGGTTGGTGACATCTCCATACAGCTTGTCCTGGTACCGGTGATGGTCACACCTCTAGACGCCAATATGAGTAAGTTTGAAGTACGCGTCGGTCAGCTCAAGGTTGGTGACATCTCCATACAGCTTGTCCTGGTACCGGTGATGGTCACACCTCTAGACGCCAATATGAGTAAGTTTGAAGTACGCGTCGGTCAGCTCAAGGTTGGTGACATCTCCATACAGCTTGTCCTAGTACCGGTGATGGTCACACCTCTAGACGCCAATATGAATAAGTTTGAAGTACGCGTCGGTCAGCTCAAGGTTGGTGACATCTCCATACAGCTTGTCCTGGTACCGGTGATGGTCACACCTCTAGACGCCAATATGAATAAGTTTGAAGTACGCGTTGGTCAGCTCAAGGTTGGTGACATCTCCATACAGCTTGTCCTGGTACCGGTGATGGTCACACCTCTAGACGCCAATATGAATAAGTTTGAAGTACGCGTTGGTCAGCTCAAGGTTGGTGACATCTCCATACAGCTTGTCCTGGTACCGGTGATGGTCACACCTCTAGACGCCAATATGAAAAAGTTTGAAGTACGCGTTGGCCAGCTCAAGGTTGGTGACATCTCCATACAGCTTGTCCTGGTACCGGTGATGGCCACACCTCTAGACGCCAATATGAGTAAGTTTGAAGTACGCGTCGGTCAGCTCAAGGTTGGTGACATCTCCATACAGCTTGTCCTGGTACCGGTGATGGTCACACCTCTAGACGCCAATATGAATAAGTTTGAAGTACGCGTCGGTCAGCTCAAGGTTGGTGACATCTCCATACAGCTTGTCCTGGTACCGGTGATGGTCACACCTCTAGACGCCAATATGAATAAGTTTGAAGTACGCGTTGGTCAGCTCAAGGTTGGTGACATCTCCATACAGCTTGTCCTGGTACCGGTGATGGTCACACCTCTAGACGCCAATATGAATAAGTTTGAAGTACGCGTTGGTCAGCTCAAGGTTGGTGACATCTCCATACAGCTTGTCCTGGTACCGGTGATGGTCACACCTCTAGACGCCAATATGAAAAAGTTTGAAGTACGCGTTGGCCAGCTCAAGGTTGGTGACATCTCCATACAGCTTGTCCTGGTACCGGTGATGGTCACACCTCTAGACGCCAATATGAGTAAGTTTGAAGTACGCGTCGGTCAGCTCAAGGTTGGTGACATCTCCATACAGCTTGTCCTGGTACCGGTGATGGTCACACCTCTAGACGCCAATATGAATAAGTTTGAAGTACGCGTCGGTCAGCTCAAGGTTGGTGACATCTCCATACAGCTTGTCCTGGTACCGGTGATGGTCACACCTCTAGACGCCAATATGAGTAAGTTTGAAGTACGCGTCGGTCAGCTCAAGGTTGGTGACATCTCCATACAGCTTGTCCTGGTACCGGTGATGGTCACACCTCTAGACGCCAATATGAATAAGTTTGAAGTACGCGTCGGTCAGCTCAAGGTTGGTGACATCTCCATACAGCTTGTCCTGGTACCGGTGATGGTCACACCTCTAGACGCCAATATGAAAAAGTTTGAAGTACGCGTTGGCCAGCTCAAGGTTGGTGACATCTCCATACAGCTTGTCCTAGTACCGGTGATGGTCACACCTCTAGACGCCAATATGAAAAAGTTTGAAGTACGCGTTGGCCAGCTCAAGGTTGGTGACATCTCCGTACAGCTTGTCCTAGTACCGGTGATGGTCACACCTCTAGACGCCAATATGAATAAGTTTGAAGTACGCGTCGGTCAGCTCAAGGTTTGTGACATCTCCATACAGCTTGTCCTGGTACCGGTGATGGTCACACCTCTAGACGCCAATATGAGTAAGTTTGAAGTACGCGTCGGTCAGCTCAAGGTTTGTGATATCTCCATACAGCTTGTCCTGGTACCGGTGATGGTCACACCTCTAGATGTCAATATGAATAAGTTCCAAGAAAGCATTGGTCAGCTCGAGGTTGGTGACATCTCCATACAGCTTGTCCTGGTACCGGTGATGACTACAGAGCCTTCTCATTCCACAATACACAAGAAGGTGACCACCATAACCTATCCAGGCAGGTGGGGGAAAAAAAAGGGGAGGGGGGGGGGGGGGCGAGAATCTCGTCGCCGAATGACACTCCACGAGATGAATACCATATAGCTCTCTTCTAGATTACGTCATCATGGCAATAATTACGTTGCACTAGTCAAGTGCATCCGATTTCATATGTTTGTGGAGGCGAAAACGCCTGACAACTACAGAGCTGAAGGTGCCAACGAATCGAAGCTGATGGTTTGTGCCAGGATCCGTACACCAGATACTGTGATGTAAACAGCTGTAGGATGTCAGCATATGACTGTGAAGCAGACACAGCCATACAGCTTAGAAACAAGACAGTAAATCAAACAGCTGGAATATATTGTGACAACTGGGAAAAATGAGGGACGAAGAAATAAGAGGGAAGCAAAGAGAAAAGATACCGGACAGCTTAAGAGAATGGCTTGGCAGAAGGTCAACAACAGAAATGATAAATAACTGTCGTGATCAAAAGTTGTAGAGAGACATGATCACCTGCGCCAGCAGGCACTGTACTCTGAAGATGATGATGATGATAATATCCATGAAACAAGTTTAATTGCAGTCATGTCCCCATAATCGACCCACCACTTGACACAGCATTTCCCAACATGCATCTATAAATTCCGTTGACACGTTCGCTCCGTGCACGCCCTTCTGATAGCATAGGCGGCGATCACAAAGCTCATTCGTCGCCTATTACACATGCACGCCAGCTATTACACATGCACGCCAGCTATTACACATGCACGCCAGCTATTACACATGCACGCCAGCTATTACATATGCACGCCAGCTATTACACATGCACGCCAGCTATTACACATGCACGCCAGCTATTACACATGCACGCCAGCTAGCTATTACACATGCACGCCAGCTAGCTATTACACATGCACGCCAGCTATTACACATGCACGCCAGCTATTACACATGCACGCCAGCTATTACACATGCACGCCAGCTATTACACATGCACGCCAGCTATTACACATGCACGCCAGCTATTACACATGCACGCCAGCTATTACACATGCACGCCAGCTATTACACATGCACGCCAGCTATTACACATGCACGCCAGGTAACAGTGGATCTATTCTTTTCTCCCGTCACCGTGGGTAGATAACATTGGGTATTTAGTCATTTCATTATAGTATGAAAGGGACATACACTGAGAAAACCCGATGCCAACATAGCATGACAGACACTGTCTAGGAACCCACAGAGGAAGAGAAAGTCAGGAATGTCCAAGAACACATGGAGAAGAGAAGTCATAGAATCCTCCAAGAACACTGACCTAGAGGAGAGATGAAGAGATGTCCAAGAACAGGAGAGATGAAGAGATGTCCAAGAACAGGAGTGGATGAAGAGATGTCCAAGAACAGGAGAGATGAAGAGATGTCCAAGAACAGGAGAGATGAAGAGATGTCCAAGAACAGGAGAGATGAAGAGATGTCCAAGAACAGGAGAGATGAAGAGATGTCCAAGAACAGGAGAGATGAAGAGATGTCCAAGAACAGGAGTGGATGAACAGATGTCCAAGAACAGGAGAGATGAAGAGATGTCCAAGAACAGGAGAGATGAAGAGATGTCCAAGAACAGGAGAGATGAAGAGATGTCCAAAAACAGGAATGGATGAAGAGATGTCCAAGAACAGGAGTGGATGAAGAGATGTCCAAGAACAGGAGAGATGAAGAGATGTCCAAGAACAGGAGAGATGAAGAGATGTCCAAGAACAGGAGTGGATGAAGAGATGTCCAAGAACAGGAGTGGATGAAGAGATGTCCAAGAACAGGAGTGGATGAAGAGATGTCCAAGAACAGGAGAGATGAAGAGATGTCCAAGAACAGGAGAGATGAAGAGATGTCCAAGAACAGGAGTGGATGAAGAGATGTCCAAGAACAGGAGAGATGAAGAGATGTCCAAGAACAGGAGAGATGAAGAGATGTCCAAGAACAGGAGAGATGAAGAGATGTCCAAGAACAGGAGAGATGAAGAGATGTCCAAGAACAGGAGAGATGAAGAGACTTTTTCTGGGGCCTATGCTCCAATGTTTGGCTTAGTTCTATTAGAAGAAGAAGATAAAAAGGAGGTCCCGTGTTCAAGTTGTGCACGTAAGTGGCAGATGGAGATATAAAAGTGTAAGGTGGGTGTTTTTCCCGGGCGAATGTAAAAATGGAATTATTCTCGTCTTGTAATAACGAACCGGAACTACCGTGACGGTCTTCGCTGGTGCATCCGAGTTCATGTGCTGCTTGAGATGTCTTGTATTATCAAGAAATATATCGGAATGATAACAGACGTTTTGTGTTATCAAGAAATATATCGGAATGATAACAGACGTTTTGTGTTATCAAGAAATATATCGGAATGATAAGAGACGTTTTGTGTTATCAAGAAATATATCGGAATGATAACAGACGTTTTGTGTTATCAAGAAATATATCGGAATGATAAGAGACGTTTTGTGTTATCAAGAAATATATCGGAATGATAACAGACGTTTTGTATTATCAAGAAATATATCGGAATGATAACAGACGTTTTGTGTTATCAAGAAATATATCGGTATGATAACAGACATCTTGTGTTATCAAGAAATATATCGGAATGATAAGAGACGTTTTGTGTTATCAAGAAATATATCGGAATGATAAGAGACGTTTTGTGTTATCAAGAAATATATCGGAATGATAAGAGACGTCTTGTGTTATCAAGAAATATATCGGAATGATAACAGACGTTTTGTATTATCAAGAAATATATCGGAATGATAACAGACGTTTTGTGTTATCAAGAAATATATCGGTATGATAACAGACATCTTGTGTTATCAAGAAATATATCGGAATGATAAGAGACGTTTTGTGTTATCAAGAAATATATCGGAATGATAAGAGACGTTTTGTATTATCAAGAAATATATCGGAATGATAAGAGACGTTTTGTGTTATCAAGAAATATATCGGAATGATAAGAGACGTTTTGTGTTATCAAGAAATATATCGGAATGATAACAAACGTTTTGTATTATCAAGAAATATATCGGAATGATAACAGACGTTTTGTGTTATCAAGAAATATATCGGTATGATAACAGACATCTTGTGTTATCAAGTAATATATTGTAATGATAACAAATGTCTTGTGTTATCAAGAAATATATCGGAATGATAACAGACAACATGTGTGATCAACAAAGATATAGGAATGATAGCATACGTCTTGTTTTATCAAGAAATATATCGGAATGATAACAGACATCTTGTATTAGCAACAAAGACATCGGAATGATGACGGACACTGTCAAAGTTGACAGACTTTGGCCCTTTTACAAAGATAAAAACAATGACATTGCTTGCGTTGTTCGCTCTCTGTTTAGGACCCATATCTCGCAGGCATCGCAGATGATTGTTATTACCAGGGGGGAGGACAATAGTTTAATCTTGTATATCAGTTTGATTGATTTGTTTCACCAAAGTCTTGTCAGCCTTGTTCATGCCGTTGTCGTTTGTGCTACTCCAAAATTGATTTCGATTTTCCAAACATTATTGCTGATGCTAAAATGGAGATTTGTGAATTGTAGAACGATTTCTAAAGGCTGTTCTTGAAGCGAAATTGTTCGTTTCATGGCATTGTTGCTGTTGTTGTTAATGATTTGTGGTTGTTATTGTTTATGTTGCTGCTATTGTAGATGCTGCTACTGTTGTTGCTGCTGCTGTGGTTGTTGTTGTTGCTGCTGCTGTGGTTGTTGTTGTTGCTGTGGTTATTGTTGTTACTGTTGCTGCTGTGTTTGTTGTGAGTGTTGTTAGTGTTGCTGCTGTGGTTGTTGTGAGTGTTGCTGCTGTGGTTGTTGTGAGTGTTGTTAGTGTTGCTGCTGTGGTTGTTGTGAGTGTTGTTAGTGTTGCTGCTGTGGTTGTTGTGAGTGTTGTTATTGTTGTTGCTGTGGTTGTTGTGAGTGTTGTTAGTGTTGCTGCTGTGGTTGGTGTGAGTCTTGCTGCTGTGGTTGTTGTGAATGTTGTTAGTGTTGCTGCTGTGGTTGTTGTGAGTCTTGCTGCTGTGGTTGTTGTGAGTGTTGCTGCTGTGGTTGTTGTGAGTCTTGCTGCTGTGGTTGTTGTGAGTCTTGCTGCTGTGGTTGTTGTGAGTGTTGCTATTGTGGTTGTTGTCAGTCTAGCTGCTGTGGTTGTTGTTAGTGTTGCTGCTGTGGTTGTTGTGAGTGTTGCTGTTGTGGTTGTTGTGAGTGTTGTTAGTGTTGCTGCTGTGGTTGTTGTGAGTCTTGCTGCTGTGGTTGTTGTGAATGTTGTTAGTGTTGCTGCTGTGGTTGTTGTGAGTCTTGCTGCTGTGGTTGTTGTGAGTGTTGCTGCTGTGGTTGTTGTGAGTCTTGCTGCTGTGGTTGTTGTGAGTCTTGCTGCTGTGGTTGTTGTGAGTGTTGCTATTGTGGTTGTTGTCAGTCTTGCTGCTGTGGTTGTTGTTAGTGTTGCTGCTGTGGTTGTTGTGAGTCTTGCTGCTGTGGTTGTTTTGAGTGTTGTTAGTGTTGCTGCTGTGGTTGTTGTGAGTGTTGTTATTGTGGTTGTTGTGAGAGTTGCTGCTGTGGTTGTTTTGAATGTTGTTAGTGTTGCTGCTGTGGTTGTTGTGAGTGTTGCTGCTGTGGTTGTTGTGAGTGTTGTTAGTGTTGCTGCTGTGGTTGTTGTGAGTGTTGCTGCTGTGGTTGTTTTGAGTGTTGCTGCTGTGGTTGTTGTGAGTGTTGCTGCTGTGGTTGTTGTGAGTGTTGCTGCTGTGGTTGTTGTGAGTGTTGCTACTGTGGTTGGTGTGGGTGTTGCTGCTGTGGTTGTTGTGAGTGTTGCTGCTGTGGTTGTTGTGAGTGCTGTTGGTGTTATTGCTGTGGTTGCTGTGAGTGTTGCTGCTGTGGTTGTTGTTATTGTTATTGCTAATGTGCTTGTTGTGGTTGTTATTGTTGCTGTTGTGGTTGCTATTGTTGCTGCTGCTGTGGTAGTCGTTGCTGTGGCAGTTATTGTTGTTGCTGTTGTTATTGTTGCTGCTGTGGTTGTTAATACTGCTGTGGTTGTGGTTATTGCTTCTGAGGCTGTTATTGTTGCTGCTGTGGTTGTTATTACTTCTGTGGTTGTTGTTATTGCTGCTGGGGCTGTTATTATTGCTGCTGTTGTTATAGTTGTTACTGCTGCTGCTGTTGTTGCTGCTGCTGTTATTGTTGTTCTTGCTGCTACTGTTATTGTTGCTCCTATTGTTGTTGCTGCTGCTGTTGTTGTTGCTGCTGCTGTTATTGTTGTTGTTGCTGCTATTGTTGTTGCCACTGCTGTTATTGTTGTTGATGTAGTTGTTGTTGTTGTGATTGCTGTAGCTGTTGTTGTTGTCGATACTGTTGCTGTAATTGCTGTAATTGTTGTTGTTGTCGATATTGTTGCTGTGATTGCTGTAGTTGTTGTTGATGTCGATATTGTTGCTGTAATTGCTGTAGTTGTTGTTGTCGATATTGTTGCTGTGATTGCTGTAGTTGTTGTTGTTGTCGATATTGTTGCTGTAATTGTTGTAGTTGTTGTCGATATTGTTGCTGTGATTGCTGTAGTTGATGTTGTTGTTGATATTGTTGCTGTGATTGCTGTAGTTGTTGTTGTCGATATTGTTGCTGTGATTGTTGTTGTCGATATTGTTGCTGTGATTGCTGTAGTTGTTGTTGTTGTCGATATTGTTGCTGTGTTTGCTGTAGTAGTCATTGTTGTCGATATTGTTTTCTGTGATTGCTGTAGTAGTTGTTGTTGTCGATATTGTTGCTGTGTTTGCTGTAGTTGTCGTTGTTGTCAATATTATTGCTGTGATTGCTGTAGTTGTTGTTGTTGTTGTCGATATTGTTGCTGTGATTGCTGTAGTTGTTGTTGTTGTCGATATTGTTGTTGTGATTGCTGTAGTTGTTGTTGTTGTCGATATTGTTGTTGTGATTGCTGTAGTTGTTGTTGTTGTTGTTGTTGATATTGTTGCTGTGATTGCTGTAGTAGTTGTTGTTGTTGATATTATTGCTGTGATTGCTAAAGTAGTAGTTGTTGTTGTCGATATTGTTGTTGTGATTGCTGTAGTTGTTGTTGTTGTCGATATTGTCGTTGTGATTGCTGTAGTTGTTGTTGTTGTCGATATTGTTGTTGTGATTGCTGTAGTTGTTGTTGTTGATATTGTTGCTGTGATTGCTGAAGTAGTTGTTGTTGATATTTTTGCTGTGATTGCTGAAGTAGTTGTTGTTGATATTTTTGCTGTGATTGCTAAAGTAGTTGTTGTTGTTGATATTGTTGCTGTGATTGCTATAGTTGTTGTTGTTGTCGATATTGTTGCTGTGATTTCTGTAGTTGTTGTTGTTGTCGATATTGTTGCTGTGATTGCTGTAGTTGTTGTTGTTGTTGATATTGTTGCTGTGATTGCTGTAGTTGTTGTTGTAGTCGATATTGTTGCTGTGATTGCTGAAGTAGTAGTTGTTGTCGATATTGTTGCTGTGATTGCTGAAGTAGTAGTTGTTGTCGATATTGTTGCTGTGATTGCTGAAGTAGTTGTTGTTGTCGATATTGTTGCTGTGATTGCTGTACTTGTTGTTGTTGTCGATATTGTTGCTGTGCTTGCTGTAGTTGTTGTTGTTGTTGTTGTTGTTGATATTGTTGCTGTGATTTCTGTAGTTGTTGTTGTCGATATTGTTGCTGTGATTGATGTAGTTGTTGTTGTTGTCGATATTTTTGCTGTGATTGCTGTAGTTGTTGTTGTTGTCGATATTGTTGTTGTGATTGCTGTAGTTGTTGTTGTTGATATTGTTGCTGTGATTGCTGAAGTAGTTGTTGTTGATATTTTTGCTGTGATTGCTGAAGTAGTTGTTGTTGATATTTTTGCTGTGATTGCTAAAGTAGTTGTTGTTGTTGATATTGTTGCTGTGATTGCTATAGTTGTTGTTGTTGTCGATATTGTTGCTGTGATTTCTGTAGTTGTTGTTGTTGTCGATATTGTTGCTGTGATTGCTGTAGTTGTTGTTGTTGTTGATATTGTTGCTGTGATTGCTGTAGTTGTTGTTGTAGTCGATATTGTTGCTGTGATTGCTGAAGTAGTAGTTGTTGTCGATATTGTTGCTGTGATTGCTGAAGTAGTTGTTGTTGTCGATATTGTTGCTGTGATTGCTGTACTTGTTGTTGTTGTCGATATTGTTGCTGTGATTGCTGTAGTTGTTGTTGTTGTCGATATTGTTGCTGTGCTTGCTGTAGTTGTTGTTGTTGTTGTTGTTGTTGATATTGTTGCTGTGATTTCTGTAGTTGTTGTTGTCGATATTGTTGCTGTGATTGATGTAGTTGTTGTTGTTGTCGATATTTTTGCTGTGATTGCTGTAGTTTTTGTTGTTGTCGATATTGTTGCTGTGGTTGCTGTAGTTGTTGTTGCTGTCGATATTGTTGCTGTGATTGCTGAAGTAGTTGTTGTTGTTGTCGATATTGTTGCTGTAATTGCTGTAGTTGTTGTTGTTGTCGATATTGTTGATGTGATTGCTGTAGTTGTTGTTGTTGTCGATATTGTTGCTGTGATTGCTGTAGTAGTTGTTGTTGTCGATATTGTTGCTGTGCTTGCTGAAGTAGTTGTTGTTGTTGATATTGTTGCTGTGATTGCTGTAGTTGTTGTTGTTGTCGATATTGTTGTGTGATTGCTGTAGTTGTTGTTGTTGTTGTCGATATTGTTGCTGTGATTGCTGAAGTAGTTGTTGTTGTCGATATTGTTGCTGTGATTGCTGTAGTTGTTGTCGATATTGTTGCTGTGATTGCTGTAGTTGTTGTTGTCGATATTGTTGCTGTGATTGCTGTAGTTGTTGTTGTTGATATTGCTGCTGTGATTGTTGTAGTTGTTGTTGTTGTCGATACTGTTGCTGTGATTGCTGTAGTTGTTGTTGTTGTCGATATTGTTGATGTGATTGCTGTAGTTGTTATTGTTGTCGATATTGTTGCTGTGATTGCTGTAGTAGTTGTTGTTGTTGATATTGTTGCTGTGATTGCTGTAGTTGTTGTTGTTGTTGTTGTCGATATTGTTGCTGTGATTGCTGTAGTAGTTGTTGTTGTCGATATTATTGCTGTGATTGCTGTAGTTGTTGTTGTTGTTGTTGATATTGTTGCTGTGATTGCTGTATTTGTTGTTGTTGTTGATATTGTTGCTGTGATTGCTGTAGTTGTTATTGTCGATATTGTTGCTGTGATTGCTGTAGTTGTTGTTGTTGTCGATATTGTTGCTGTGATTGCTGTAGTTGTCGTTGTTGTCGATTTTTTGCTGTGATTGTCGTTGTTGCTATAGTTGCTGCTGCTGTTATTATTCCAGCTGTTATTGCTGCTGTGGTTGTTGTTGCTGCTGTACTTGTGGTTGTTGTTGTTACTGATATTTTTGCTGTTGCAGTTATTGTTGCTGTGGTTATTGCTGTTACTTATATTTTTACTGTTGCTGATATCTTTGCTACTGTTGCTGTTATTTTTGCTGTTCCTACAGCTGTTCTGATACATTATTTGGATAGTTTCTGCATTGATCTCCATGCTGTATTCCATTGAAGTAGATAAACAAATTGGGAATAAAGAAAGCTAGACAAAGGACATACAGACAGACAAAGGACATACAGACAGACAAATACATTTGTGGCCTTGTGGTTGAGTGCAACTCAAGGTTCGGGGTTGAAATGCTAGTCGAGATCAACTTATTTTCCGAACTAAAAGCTCTCGGGGTCCACCCAGCCACCTCAAATGGACACCAGAGATACTCTCATGCAAGTTAAGGTAGCGAAGCTGGGACCAGCCTACCTCATGAAGTTCAGGCTAAATACAATGACGTCACTAACACTTCATTACCCAATAGAAGTTGCTCTGGGATGACCAAATTTACATTTATTGCAGTGTGATTGGTTGAATTATGGAAAGGGGCGGGGCGTTCCGTATTTACCTTCATTTTTTTTCTTTTGGGAAAAGGGGTGGGAGCACGATCCCTTGAACCGCAGGCATGTCTCCTAACTGACCGTAATTGTTACTTTCAAAATTGTTTGAAAAAGAAATCTATTGAATGTAGTATATTGAATGTAGTATATTGAATGTAGTAAATACAAGTAAAATGTCTGAGATGTAAAATGAGAGGTGACAAGCTGAGAAAAAAAGCTTGGAATAATTCTGGCCAGTGGATACATCAAGAAGCAAGAGAGTAAATGGTGGTAATACAAAAGTGTCAAGATACACAGTAGTGAACCTGCAACAATCACTACAACAATAGCAGAACCAAGGGCACACCACCATGATCAAGATGGAATATTGGAAACACTGGGAAACATAACAGCGGGAGAGGCCAACAGAAGAGCAAAAGATGGATTGATGGAATATTGGAAACACTGGGAAACATAACAGCAGGAGAGGCCAACAGAAGAGCAAAAGATGGATTGATGGAATATTGGAAACACTGGGAAACATAACAGCGGGAGAGGCCAACAGAAGAGCAAAAGATGGATTGATGGAATATTAGAAACACTAGGAAACATAACAGCAGGAGAGGCCAACAGAAGAGCAAAAGATGGATTGATGGAATATTGGAAACACTGGGAAACATAACAGCAGGAGAGGCCAACAGAAGAGCAAAAGATGGATTGATGGAATATTAGAAACACTGGGAAACATAACAGCAGGAGAGGCCAACAGAAGAGCAAAAGATGGATTGATGGAATATTGGAAACACTGGGAAACATAACAGCGGGAGAGGCCAACAGAAGAGCAAAAGATGGATTGATGGAATATTGGAAACACTGGGAAACATAACAGCAGGAGAGGCCAACAGAAGAACAAAAGATGGATTGATGGAATATTGGAAACACTGGGAAACATAACAGCAGGAGAGGCCAACAGAAGAGCAAAAGATGGATTGATGGAATATTAGAAACACTAGGAAACATAACAGCGGGAGAGGCCAACAGAAGAGCAAAAGATGGATTGATGGAATATTGGAAACACTGGGAAACATAACAGCAGGAGAGGCCAACAGAAGAGCAAAAGATGGATTGATGGAATATTGGAAACACTGGGAAACATAACAGCAGGAGAGGCCAACAGAAGAGCAAAAGATGGATTGATGGAATATTGGAAACACTGGGAAACATAACAGCGGGAGAGGCCAACAGAAGAGCAAAAGATGGATTGATGGAATATTGGAAACACTGGGAAACATAACAGCAGGAGAGGCCAACAGAAGAACAAAAGATGGATTGATGGAATATTGGAAACACTGGGAAACATAACAGCAGGAGAGGCCAACAGAAGAGCAAAAGATGGATTGATGGAATATTAGAAACACTAGGAAACATAACAGCGGGAGAGGCCAACAGAAGAGCAAAAGATGGATTGATGGAATATTGGAAACACTGGGAAACATAACAGCAGGAGAGGCCAACAGAAGAGCAAAAGATGGATTGATGGAATATTGGAAACACTGGGAAACATAACAGCGGGAGAGGTCAACAGAAGAACAAAAGATGGATTGATGGAATATTGGAAACACTGGGAAACATAACAGCAGGAGAGGCCAACAGAAGAGCAAAAGATGGATTGATGGAATATTAGAAACACTAGGAAACATAACAGCGGGAGAGGCCAACAGAAGAGCAAAAGATGGATTGATGGAATATTAGAAACACTAGGAAACATAACAGCGGGAGAGGCCAACAGAAGAGCAAAAGATGGATTGATGGAATATTAGAAACACTAGGAAACATAACAGCAGGAGAGGCCAACAGAAGAGCAAAAGATGGATTGATGGAATATTAGAAACACTAGGAAACATAACAGCAGGAGAGGCCGACAGAAGAGCAAAAGATGGATTGATGGAATATTAGAAACACTAGGAAACATAACAGCGTGAGAGGCCAACAGAAGAGCAAAAGATGGATTGATGGAATATTAAAAACACTAGGAAACATAACAGCGGGAGAGGCCAACAGAAGAGCAATAGATGGATTGATGAAATATTAGAAACACCAGCAAATTATATCTTTTCGAAGCTGAAAAGCAATGGAGGAAGGAAGTAATAAGAAGGAAAGAAGCAGAGAAAGGGATAAAGAACTGAACTCTTCAAAGTTGACAGGAACGCTTTGACACTTTTCAAGAAAAGTCCAGCACATACAAGAGCCCGACATAAGCAAACACACGTTGGAGATGACAAAACTGACTTTCTGACGTCGGCATCATTCTAACCACTGCCACGTGACACAGTCCACGCGCGTGCACTAGACTTGCCGGACCTCAGGAATGCGTTTTGTCGTTTACGGCGGTTTGTTTCTGAGCCTTTAGTTCAACTGTTCTGTCACTCGATTCAGATCTGCACAAGTTGAATATGTGCATGTTTAGTTCACTGAACATCCAGACATAGCACACACGGTAGGTGTTTATCTTTGACATGTGTGTCTGCTGCTACATCCATCCGTCTGTAGTTATATCTCTCTCTCTCTGTTTATCTATTTGTCTATCTGCCCGTTTATCTGTATGTCGGTTTATCTATATGTCTGTCTGCCTGTTTATCTGTACGTCTGTTTATCTGCCGGAGTGCCTATTTTTCTATCTGTCTGTCTGTTTATCTGCCTGACTGCCTATTTCTCTATCTGTTTATCTATCTGTCTGTCTGTCTGCCCGTTTATCTGTATGTCTGTTTATCTGTATGTCTGTTTATCTATCTGTCTGTCTGTCTGTTTATCTGTCTGACTGCCTATTTCTCTGTCTGTCTGTTCATCTGTCTGACTGCCTATTTCTCTATCTCTCTGTCTGTTTATCTATCTGTCTGTCTGTTTATCTGTCTGACTGTCTATTACACTATCTCTCTGACTGTTTATCTGTCTGTCTGCCCGTTTATCTGTGTCTGTTTATCTGTCTGACTGCCTAATTCTCTATCTGTCTGTCTGTTTATCTATTTATCTATCTATCTGTCTGACTGTTTATTTATCTGTCTGTTTGTTTATATATCAGTCTGTCTATTTATGTCTCTGTCTGTCTGTTTATATATCTGTCTGTCTGCCCGTTTATCTGCATGTCTGTTTATCTATCTGTCTGTCTGTTTATCTGTCTTGTCTTGTTTTATCTTGACTGTCTGTCTGCCTGTTTGTTTATATATCTGTCTGTCTGTTTATATATGTCTGTTTATATATCTGTATGTCTGTTTATATCTGCCTGCCGGTTTATCTGTTTGTTTATATATCTTTCTGCCTGTATATATGTCTATCTGTTTATCTATCTATATGTATGTTTATTTATCTGTATGCCTGTTTATCTATCTGTCTATCTGTTCATCTATATGTTTGCCTCTATAACTATATATCGGTTTATCTATATGTCTGTTTATCTATCTCTCTGTCATTTTTCTATCTGTCTGTCTGTCTATCTATCTATCTATATGTTTATCTATCTGTTTATCTAGGAATTGAAGTCAACGGTCATTAAATAATTTGCGATGTGCGGATGACACAGTCTTAATAGCAGAGACAGAGAATGAACTACAAGAAATGATAGACATAATAGTAAAAGAAAGCAACAAGAAAGATCTCAGTCTGATTAGTAAGAAAACAGAATTAATGGTTATATCGAAGAAACAATCACCACCATCATGCAGCATAAAAATAAACAGGACAAATCTGAAACAAGTGCAACGTTTCAAATACTTGGGCACAATAATAACATCAGATGGAAGATGCAACACAGAAATAAAAAGCAGAATAGCTCAGGCAAAAATAGCATTTCAGAAAATGATAAACATCTTACGCAACAAATATAAAGTCAATAGAAGTGAGGCAGAGAGTTCATTGGTGCTATACAGAACCGATTCTGACCTATGGAATTTTATGTACAACCTGAATAGGTTGTAAATAGAACTAAATGTCATATTCAGGTTGTACATATAACTAGATGTCATATTCAGGTTGTACATATAACTAGATGTCATATTCAGGTTGTACAGAGAACTAAATGTCATATATGTTGCAGAATATTGCATACACCACAGCCAAAGTAAATGTCAGGTTCTGGTTCTATAGAAGTAAATGTCAGGTTCTGGTTCTATAGAGAAGTAAATGTCAGGTTTTGGTTCTATAGAGAAGTAAATGTCAGGTTCTGGTTCTATAGAGAAGTAAATGTCAGGTTCTGGTTCTATAGAGAAGTAAATGTCAGGTTCTGGTTCTATAGAGAAGTAAATGTCAGGTTTTGGTTCTATAGAGAAGTAAATGTCAGGTTCTGGTTCTATAGAGAAGTAAATGTCAGGTTTTGGTTCTATAGAGAAGTAAATGTCAGGTTCTGGTTCTATAGAGAAGTAAATGTCAGGTTTTGGTTCTATAGAGAAGTAAATGTCAGGTTCTGGTTCTATAGAGAAGTAAATGTCAGGTTCTGGTTCTATAGAGAAGTAAATGTCAGGTTCTGGTTCTATAGAGAAGTAAATGTCAGGTTTTGGTTCTATAGAGAAGTAAATGTCAGGTTTTGGTTCTATAGAGAAGTAAATGTCAGGTTCTGGTTCTATAGAGAAGTAAATGTCAGGTTTTGGTTCTATAGAGAAGTAAATGTCAGGTTCTGGTTCTATAGAAGTAAATGTCAGGTTCTGGTTCTATAGAAGTAAATGTCAGGTTCTGGTTCTATAGAAGTAAATGTCAGGTTCTGGTTCTATAGAGAAGTAAATGTCAGGTTTTGGTTCTATAGAGAAGTAAATGTCAGGTTCTGGTTCTATAGAGAAGTAAATGTCAGGTTTTGGTTCTATAGAGAAGTAAATGTCAGGTTCTGGTTCTATAGAGAAGTAAATGTCAGGTTCTGGTTCTATAGAGAAGTAAATGTCAGGTTCTTGTTCTATAGAGAAGTAAATGTCAGGTTCTGGTTCTATAGAGAAGTAAATGTCAGGTTCTGGTTCTATAGAGAAGTAAATGTCAGGTTCTGGTTCTATAGAGAAGTAAATGTCAGGTTCTTGTTCTATAGAGAAGTAAATGTCAGGTTCTGGTTCTATAGAGAAGTAAATGTCAGGTTCTGGTTCTATAGAGAAGTAAATGTCAGGTTTTGGTTCTATAGAAGTAAATGTCAGGTTCTGGTTCTATAGAGAAGTAAATGTCAGGTTCTGGTTCTATAGAGAAGTAAATGTCAGGTTCTGGTTCTATAGAGAAGTAAATGTCAGGTTCTTGTTCTATAGAGAAGTAAATGTCAGGTTCTGGTTCTATAGAGAAGTAAATGTCAGGTTCTTGTTCTATAGAGAAGTAAATGTCAGGTTCTGGATCTATAGAGAAGTAAATGTCAGGTTTTGGTTCTATAGAGAAGTAAATGTGACATTCTTGCTTTATAGAGAAGTAAATGTCAACTTCAGATTCTATAGATAAATATCAGATTCAGATTGAGCAGAAAAGTAAATGTGAGATTTTTGTTGGACACCAAAGTAAATCTCAGGTCTATGTTTTAATAAAGACAAAGAAAAACCCTACCTTATAAAAGGATTCCGCCTCCTTCCGACCAAGACGGTCACCTGCTTGGCTCTCTGCCCCCTCATTAACTGTTGTAGAACTTCCCTCTTTGTCTTCAAGAAACCGAGTTTTATGAATTGCTGTTTCCTTTTTTCGTTCTTTACTTCCTGTAAGCTGCGCTGCTCCATTTACATCACTGGATAGATAATGTACATAAGAATTATTGCCCCTTGTTTTACATTTCTCAACAGTTATAATATTAGTTTATGTAATTTGCTAGTTTAACGACACAAATTAAAGTGACCATAAGTGACTTCGTAGGCATTACAACAAAACTATAGTGGTTTTCAAATATTACAAAAGTATCTCTAAGCTCATCAATGTTCATCACTAACTTAGTTTATTTTATTTTTGAGACATAGTTAGGAAACGTAGGACTCTACCCTCACATTGCTTCTCTTTTCTCTACAATTCTTGCTCTTCTAATGACAAATTAGAGTACCACCAAATAAAGTGCAATGTTACTCGAGGGGACATTACTCTTCTGAACTGAAATCAAATTTTATTAATTTATGTCGTTAAACTAGGACTTTACTTAGTTTACGATTGATTTATAATTGTGTGGGGAAAGTTCAATAACATTACATAATATATGTCTAGAAATATAAACATGTCAATACCTGGAAATCTGAATATAAAACACAATCTTGAAAAACATCATTAAAAATACGAAAATATTGAGTTATTTGTGGGTCATCATCATTGCACTTGGAACATGTCCATAAGTGATCAGTTCCCCGCCTCAGCAAGTACAGCAGCGTCCAGCGACTGACAACTCCAGATCTGTGTTCGTTGCGTTGATAAGTCCTCTTAAACGCCCACAAAGTCTCTCGATATAATAAAACAATTATATAAATTATACATCTTAAGCATATAATCATACATATAAAAAGAAACAGCTGCAAACCGCAATCTTTGGAAACACACTCTAAAGGTCGAACTCAAACAAGAAGCAGACAGATTCATAGAAAAAGAGAATACATGGCAAAAAAATACAAGAATAAAATAACATTTCTAGGGGCGCTGAAAAATCCATAGTCATCTATAACTGATAGAGGCTACTACTACTATACATATACAAAAAAATAAATTGTATAGATAACAACAAAATATAAAATAGTAGAAAATAACTCTGCAAAAAAATGTTAACAATTTTATACAAATAATTCAACAAAATCAATATAAATAATAATCAAAAAATTTTCAAATAACAAAAATATCAACTAACAAAAAAATACTATATTAAAAATCCACCAAATTATAACAATTATAAGTAAAATAAAAACAGAAAATTGAAGCCTTTGAAATGTGCATTTATAGAAGAATAGGTAGAATTGGATGGAAAGAAAAGAAAACAAACAAGGAGGTTTTAAAACAACTAAAAATGAAGAAAGAACTACTAAACACAATTAGAGCAAGACAAATGACATTTTTTGGTCATGTTAAAAGACACAACAGTCTAATAAAAGTAATATTAGAAGGGAAAATACAAGGTAAAAGAGGCAGAGGCAGACCAAGACTAACATGGATGAGTAACATCAAAAGATGGACAAGTCAGCTTATGGCAATCTGCACTATCAAAGCAAGAGACAGAGTGGAATGGCGCTCCATGGTAGCCAACCTTCGATGCGGAGACAGCACTCAATGATGATGATGATGATGATTCAGTAAAATAAAAACATTTATGTTTCAGCAGACAATAATACCAAAACAATAGAGAAAAAATACAAATTGAATTATCAAACAAGATAAAAATATGCCACAGCATTAATGTTTACAGAACTAGACCATAGTATTTGGAGGAAGTTTGCCTTGGACAGAGAGGTTCTGGGTTCGAATCCCGCCACATGCGGTGGGAATTTTCCACTTCAAATCTGTAGTTCCCTCATGGCTTTACTTTCTCTGGTCTATGAGTAGTGAGATCCGATGACTAGCCCTCTCTGGGTAGTGAGATCCAATGACTAGCCCTCTCTGGGTAGTGAGATCCAATGACTAGCCCTCTCTGGGTAGTGAGATCTGATGACTAGCCCTCTCTGGGTAGTGAGATCCAATGACTAGTCCTCTCTGGGTAGTGAGATCCAATGACTAGCCCTCTCTGGGTAGTGAGATCCAATGACTAGCCCTCTCTGGGTAGTAAGATCCAATGACTAGCCCTCTCTGGGTAGTGAGATCCAATGACTAGCCCTCTCTGGGTAGTGAGATCCAATGACTAGCCCTCTCTGGGTAGTGACATCCAATGACTAGTCCTCTCTGGGTAGTGACATCCAATGACTAGCCCTCTCTGGGTAGTGAGATCCAATGACTAGCCCTCTCTGAGTAGTGAGATCCGATGACTAGCCCTCTCTGGGTAGTGAGATCTGATGACTAGCCCTCTCTGGGTAGTGAGATCCAATGACTAGCCCTCTCTGGGTAGTGACATCCAATGACTAGCCCTCTCTGGGTAGTGAGATCCAATGACTAGCCCTCTCTGGGTAGTGAGATCTGATGACTAGCCCTCTCTGGGTAGTGACATCCAATGACTAGCCCTCTCTGGGTAGTGACATCCAATGACTAGCCCTCTCTGGGTAGTGACATCCAATGACTAGCCCTCTCTGGGTAGTGACATCCAATGACTAGCCCTCTCTGGGTAGTGACATCCAATGACTAGCCCTCTCTGGGTAGTGACATCCAATGACTAGCCCTCTCTGGGTAGTGAGATCTGATGACTAGCCCTCTCTGGGTAGTGACATCCAATGACTAGCCCTCTCTGAGTAGTGACATCCAATGACTAGCCCTCTCTGAGTAGTGACATCCAATGACTAGCCCTCTCTGGGTAGTGACATCCAATGACTAGCCCTCTCTGAGTAGTGACATCCAATGACTAGCCCTCTCTGGGTAGTGACATCCAATGACTAGCCCTCTCTGGGTAGTGACATCCAATGACTAGCCCTCTCTGGGTAGTGACATCCAATGACTAGCCCTCTCTGGGTAGTGACATCCAATGACTAGCCCTCTCTGGGTAGTGACATCCAATGACTAGCCCTCTCTGGGTAGTGACATCCAATGACTAGCCCTCTCTGAGTAGTGAGATCCAATGACTAGCCCTCTCTGAGTAGTGAGATCCAATGACTAGCCCTCTCTGGGTAGTGACATCCAATGACTAGCCCTCTCTGAGTAGTGAGATCCAATGACTAGCCCTCTCTGAGTAGTGAGATCCAATGACTAGCCCTCTCTGGGTAGTGACATCCAATGACTAGCCCTCTCTGAGTAGTGAGATCCAATGACTAGCCCTCTCTGAGTAGTGACATCCAATGACTAGCCCTCTCTGAGTAGTGAGATCCAATGACTAGCCCTCTCTGGGTAGTGACATCCAATGACTAGCCCTCTCTGAGTAGTGAGATCCAATGACTAGCCCTCTCTGAGTAGTGAGATCCAATGACTAGCCCTCTCTGAGTAGTGACATCCAATGACTAGCCCTCTCTGAGTAGTGACATCCAATGACTAGCCCTCTCTGAGTAGTGACATCCAATGACTAGCCCTCTCTGGGTAGTGACATCCAATGACTAGCCCTCTCTGGGTAGTGATATCCAATGACTAGCCCTCTCTGGGTAGTGACATCCAATGACTAGCCCTCTCTGAGTAGTGAGATCCAATGACTAGCCCTCTCTGAGTAGTGACATCCAATGACTAGCCCTCTCTGGGTAGTGACATCCAATGACTAGCCCTCTCTGGGTAGTGACATCCAATGACTAGACCTCTCTGAGTAGTGACATCCAATGACTAGCCCTCTCAGACATCAGTGAAAAACAGGAGGTCCTGTTTGCATTCTGCACATCTTAAAAAGCCCTTGGTAGTTAAAAGGACAATGGACAACCCATAGATGTATCCGAAGTGCAGTGAGATAATCATAATATAACTTGGAGTTGGGAGGAAGATTACTATTCCTCACTGTTATCTTCTCAAACTCGGCAGGCAAGGTTCCGATTTAACATGGGCCAGGGAGGGCTGTATCCAACTTGCAACCTTAATGACTCAATTGCCAATCTTCTAGGTTAACAAATGAGTTCACTTAATTGCCAATTCTGTAGGTTCGCCAATGAGCAATTGTCGCAGTTAGGCTTTAAAATGTCGACTTAAAAATCTGGCAAGAGCTGGTTGTGATGACCTTTCCCATGATCCATGAGATCTGACACACAGCTAAATCCACTGACTTTTTTTCCTCTTTCTTTTGTGACCAAAAAAAAAAAGTGTGTGGAACCCTTATCATGTCAGACCCTAGAAGAGAATATCATAATATACCCGACCATATATATGTTATATATTATGATCATGGTTTCTCCTGTGCCAGGTAAGTATTTTGAGAAACAACTACCACAAGGAATTGTTGAATATGTGGGCTTCAGCAAAGACTGGACGCCTACTCTACAGATATCAAACAAAACCAGACCCCCTCGACCCTGTGCGGGAGCTGAGGCGAAGGGATCAAAGCCTGATATTCCAGCTGAGAACAGGCCATGCTCCTACCAATCAACACCTGAGCAGAATAAAAACACAACATGATCCAATGTGCAGACACTGCCGTCAACAATCTGAGACAGTAGATCACCTGCTACTACACTGTCCCCATTTACAAAACCGACAGAGCATGTTACTCCCACTACCTCCATCCATCAATAGCACACTGTACTCTGCAGCTGTACAACTGAGAAGGACCTGCGCTTTCATGCGAGAGGCATTAAGCTGTAAAGAGCTCATAGGTCACGGCTAACAAGGGGATTAAGTCAAGTCAAGTTATATATTATGATATATAAAATCAACATCAACAAAACAGAAGTCATGAATGTCGCCAAAAATAAACAGAACATCAATATAACTATAGAAGGCAGACAACTAAAACAGGTAGAGGAATTCAAATACCTAGGAAGTCTAATGACAAACAATAATTCTCAAACAGCAGAGATAGAATCAAGATGCAACAAAGCTTGTCAAATCATCGGACACTTATCACCACTATTGTCCAACAAGGAAATAACTCTGGAGGCAAAACGAGCACTATACAATACAATCTTCATCCCGACGTTGTGCTACCAATGCCAGACCTGGACCCTAGATGCAAGAACAATAAGAAAAATAACCTCTACAGAGATGAAATGTGTTAAGCGAATGACAGGAAACAGTCTGAGAGATAAGATCAGAAATGAAGAACTGTGAAAAAAGCTAGGAATAGCCCCGCCATAGAATATATAAGGAAACAACAGATAAAATGGTTTGGCCACGTGACAAGGCAGAAAGATCAAAACAAACCACAACGAGCCTTCAACAAATGTTGTGAGAACACTAGACCCAAGGGTTGACCACGAAAAAGATGGATCGATGGAATATTAAAAGCACTAGGAAACATAACCGCAACAGAGGCGAACAGAAGAGCAAAAGACTGCAAATTGTATCTCCCCTCGACGCTGAAAGGCAGATGAGGAAGGAAAGAAGAAGAAGAAGATATATATATATATTATACGTTTACCAGCAGATATTACATACAGGAAGTATATGAGTTGCGAAGTTCATGGTCTTCGTTTGCCATACCCGCTGACGTAGGCAACCATGTCCCTCCACAATCTTCTATCCAGGTGCACTGTACTAATTCTGTTGTTGACTGTTGTCCATGCCATGACATCAATCTATTTAGTATATTCTCTCTTTGTCGTTCACTATCTCTCTTTCCCTGTATTTTGCCAGTTGTATCCAAGCAGTCCAACTTTCCTCTTCTCATGACGTGCTCGAAAAATCTTGTTTCTTTCTGATGCTTTATATGAGCTCTCTTTTTGTGTTGGCCTCTTTAATCTTTTTGGCTTCCAGAAAACTTTTAAATTCCTCTGAGAGATCCCATTTCTGTGGCCTCTAATCATTTCTTCATTTGTTTGTCTATTCTCCATGATTCACTTCCATAGATCAGTATTGGATCTACACCACAATGATGAAGTGTTCACAAAACTCCTCAAAGTTTACTGGAATGCGTTCCACAATATTCCTATTGACAAAATCTAAGACTACATTCCAGGCCATGTTTTGCTGTAAAGTCAGACTTTCTTGTCTTAAAATCTGACCACTGACACAATTTTTGGGTCTCATTCATTTTTTTTTTAGTTCGCCAGCTTTTTTACCTCTGACAAAGTCCTAGAGACTAGGAATTGAATTTTGCGTGTTAATCTGTTTTCCAATGGCAGCAGTGTGCACAGGGGTCCCTCACAGCAAAGGCAAATAACTCTGTCTTCGGAGGTACTCATATTTTTTCAGTCGAAGAGTAATTGACATTTCAAGCCGGGCCTCGCTGCTGAGACCAGGGGTGGTTACCACAGTGAGAAATAACAAATAAAAAACCCAACAGGTGCAGTCGGGATTTGAACCCACAACCTGTCTGTCTCGAGGCCGGCGTCTTGCCTCGTCTCATTAACCAGTCCCCCGTCTCGTTAATTAATATGCATTCTCTGCTAAATTGGAATGAACCAGAATTGTATCACAAAGAACTAAAGACGGCAAGGGAAACTATATTATTTGATTGAACTAAAACATATTACAGAGGTACAGTGGCTCAGGATGTGATGTTCTGTTTGCTATACACTTAGGGTGAAACGTCTGGAGTCTCTGAAAAGTTCAGCTCACACAGAAAGTGATTGGTGGCCTGGATTAATCGTCATCAACCTTATCAAACAACACTGACCATAAAATGGTTATGATTACACTCAGACAGCCAAAAACAAGGAGAAGATACACAAACAAGCAAAAAGAACCAACAATAAAAATAAAACATTTAAAAGGTTAACAATCAAGGAAAACATTAGAAGAAAAATCAACAGAGGAATTGAAGAAACTCCCTAATGAAGTAAGCAGAGTAAATGAAGTGTGGAAGCAGTTTAAGAAAACAGTAATCAACATCTCAAAAACAGTATGTGGAACGAAGCTAAGGACAAAAGAAGGGAAAAATAGTGCCCTGAGGTGGAACGAAACAATCAGAGAAGCAATTAAAGAAAAGAAGAAAGTGTTTAAAAATTGGAGGGAGAATAAGAACCAAGAAAAATATGAATAATATTCCATAGCCCAGAAAAAAGTTAAAATTTTGACCAAAGAAGCAAAACAAATGGACAGAATAAAAGAAAGAAAGAAAGAAAGAAAAGAAGACCAGAAAAGACACGATAATAAAAGAAAAACTAGACCATAATGTAAGAGTTGGCACACAGTAAATCGTGTAAACCAAGGAAATGCTTCCACAGCATCACATACAGTGGTTACACCTGTCAGAAGAGCAGGAACTAGATTTTGTTTACTATGACAAGAAATGAAAGAGGAAGTAAAACACAAGATGAAAATAGCCAACTTCTTACGGGTGAGATCCATATTACTGATTAAATAACAGCTGATAGATTAATGATAGATTAATGATGAATAATTAACAATGAATATCACATTTTTGAACAAATTGAGTAACAAAAATCATAACAATTTTAAAATATTATTTCATCCATAATTAATTATTACATTTTGTTTGTTTAGAGTGGCGATGTCAAGGCTTGGATTAATTTGTCAATGCTGTATGTTGGTACAAGCTGAGAAAATGTTGCAATAAATCCTTGAGTACAAATAGGACACATCTACACCATAGGACACTAGATACATCACAGTAGGAACTGTGAGGCAGGAGCACACGTACAGGCACTGAGATGAGTGCACAGGTTGTGTGTGTGGTTGTGCACAACACTTATCCTGGCACAGTAATAAAGTGACTGATTACATCTTCATTTGAGATGCTTCCCAGTGCTGTTCTCTGCTGATATTTTTGTAGTTTTGTTTCCTTTGTTTAAATATATGTTTAAATGGCAGACTTATCTTGAAAACAAAATGGTTAATTCATGATTTACTATTGCTTGACTTGAGATTCTGAGATGTAAAGGAAAATCCTTGTGTGCTGTCAATCCTATTGTGAGGCAGGACAGAGTTACTTAGGTGCTTACATATTAATGGTTACAGTAGTTTGCAGGTTATGCCCATACTTGCTCTTGTAGACTCTCAATCCTACTTGTTCAATGCTGCATTTAAGACTGCTCCAATCCCTAGGATTCATCAATGTCCAACATATAATCTCCAGGATTCATCAATGTCCAACATATAATCTCCAGGATTCATCAATGTCCAACATATAATCTCCAGGATTCATCAATTCCCAACATATAATCTCCAGGATTCATCAATGTCCAACATATAATCTCAAGGATTCATCAATGTCCAACATATAATCTCAAGGATTCATCAATGTCCAACATATAATCTCAAGGATTCATCAATGTCAGACATATAATCTCAAGGATTCATCAATGTCCAACATATAATCTCAAGGATTCATCAGTGTCCAACATATAATCTCCCAGATTCATCAATGTCCAACATATAATCTCCAGGATTCATCAATGTCCAACATATAATCTCCCAGATTCATCAATGTCCAACATATAATCTCCAGGATTCATCAATGTCCAACATATAATCTCCCATCAATGTCCAACATATAATCTCCAGGATTCATCAATGTCCAACATATAACCCAACATGACAGCCCTTAAAAGATCAGCCTTGAGCACATTCATCTTCTCTCCCCTCCTACCTGGGCAGCCCACCAGGCCTTTCGTTGCCACGGATACCCATAACAACTAAAAACTATAACAAATTATCAAGTGAGCATCACCAAAAAACTGTCTGTATAAACAAATATAGTTATTGTAACCAAGACAATAAACAAATATAGTTATTGTAACCAAGACAATAAACAAATATAGTTATTGTAACCAAGACAATAAACAAATATAGTTATTGTAACCAAGACAATAAACGAATATAGTTATTGTAACCAAGACAATAAACAAATATAGTTATTGTAACCAAGACAATAAACGAATATAGTTATTGTAACCAAGACAATAAACAAATATAGTTATTGTAACCAAGACAATAAACGAATATAGTTATTGTAACCAAGACAATAAACAAATATAGTTATTGTGACCAAGACAATAAACGAATATAGTTATTGTAACCAAGACAATAAACAAATATAGTTATTGTAACCAAGACAATAAACAAATATAGTTATTGTAACCAAGACACTGAGAAGAACATTGATGAGAGAGGCAAGAGCAGCAGGAGTCGGCTCCCTCAATGAGATAGAACTGCTTGCACAGAACAGAGACAGATGGCGAGATTTGATAAAATATCTTTAAAAGAAAACTGCTAGAACAAAAAATCCATATAGGAGGTGTATCTTGGTCTACGCCCTATGGGCCGGTTACGGCTCGAAAGGTCAATAGAATAGAACCAAGACAATAAACAAATATAGTTATTGTAACCAAGACAATAAACAAATATAGTTATTGTAACCAAGACAATAAACAAATATAGTTATTGTAACCAAGACAATAAACGAATATAGTTATTGTGACCAAGACAATAAACGAATATAGTTATTGTAACCAAGACAATAAACAAATATAGTTATTGTAACCAAGACAATAAACAAATATAGTTATTGTAACCAAGACAATAAACAAATATAGTTATTGTGACCAAGACAATAAACGAATATAGTTATTGTGACCAAGACATCAACTTCTCACAGACTACGCTCATTGAGGCAGGCACCGTACTTGTGCAATGAAAAACAATCAGATTCACTAGCAGGACATCAGTTTCTAATTTGATTATCAGCTTCCAATTTTGATTATCAGCTTCCAATTTTGATTATCAGTTTCTAGTTTTGCCTATTGGTTTCTAACTTTGACTATCAGTTTCTAATTCTGATTATCAATTTCTAATTTTGATTATTGGCTTCCAATTTTGATTATCAGTTTCTAATTTTGATTATAAATTTCTAATTTTGATTATCAGTTTCTAATTTTGATTATAGGTTTCTAATTTTGATTAAAGTTTCTATCTAATTTTGCTTACAGGTTTCTAATTTTGATTAAAATTTCTATCTAATTTTATTATAAGTTTCTAATTTTGATTATCAGTTTCTAATTTTGATTATAGTTTCTATCTATTTTTGCTTATGTTTCTAATTTTGATTATCAGTTTCTAATTTTTGATTATAAGTTTCTAATTTTGATTATAAGTTTCTATTTTTGATTATATGTTTCTAATTTTGATTATAGGTTTTTATATTGATTATAACTCTGTGGTAATTGCTATTTTTAGAGATCGCACAAGTTTAGTAGAAATTATCACTCACATTTTATATTTCAAGCACACAAATAAGTAAATTCTACATCAAAACAAAAAAATAGTCAACATTTGGAATATTAATTTACCCTGTGCACTAATGTACTAAAATATTAATATAGAAACTTGTTAAAATAGAATATTCATATTTTCTTGTGATATCTAAAAATGGCAACAACAAAACATACAGAGATTAAAAGTTATTTTTATTTTAAAATATTGTCACTATATAAATCTTGATATAAATATTACTGCTATAATTTTATTATAAATATTACTGCTATAATTTTATTATAAATATTAATGCTATAATTTTATTATAAATATTACTGCTATAATTTTATTATAAATATTACTGCTATAATTTTATTATAAATATTACTGCTATAATTTTATTATAAATCTTGATATAAATATTACTGCTATAATTTTATTATAAATATTACTGCTATAATTTTATTATAAATCTTGATATAAATATTACTGCTATAATTTTATTATAAATATTACTGCTATAATTTTATTATAAATCTTCATATAAATATTACTGCTATAATTTTATTATAAATATTACTGCTTTAATTTTATTATAAATCTTCATATAAATATTACTGCTATAATTTTATTATAAATCTTGATATAAATATTACTGCTATAATTTTATTATAAATATTACTGCTATAATTTTATTATAAATCTTCATATAAATATTACTGCTATAATTTTATTATAAATATTACTGGTATAATTTTGATTATAAATCTTCATTTAAATATTACTGCTATATTTTTATTATAAATATTACTGGTATAATTTTACTATGAAACCTTGATGCGAATGTTAGAGGTAATATATTGATACAAAATCCATAAGTGAACCTAATTCTTACCAAAGTTAATATAAAACAATGGTGCAAACATTTTACTAACAAAATGTTAACATAAAACTAACATGAATTTATCAATAATAATGTGAATATACAACTTGATGTGACTTTCCATAATTGAATATGTACTTATTTCACCAGGAAAAGTAACAATCCATTATTTCATTACTGAAACATCACTGCAGAATGAAATATTACACTGGACAATATTTATGGATTTAAAAGGAGCTTAAAATGAGGACAATGTGAATATTTGTCAACAAGATTCATAATAACATTCTTAAATCATGAATTTCATGACAAAATATGAATTTCCCTGATTCAATTCATGTTTTGATGGAGGAAAACTATTTATTTCATATTTTGGTTTTCTGTTTTTTGTACTAGATCAGAATGTGCAGTTTCTTTATTTTTCACTTTCTGCTTCAGTGTATAGTGTTCTCAACACAAAAATGAGTATATACGTTGTCTCGTTAAATGACGACTTTCCTCAGAACAACATCAGCAGCATCAACTTAAGCGGTGATTCTGGATATAGCTTAATTCATCAAAATAACAGTGCAGGAAGTGACATCATAGCAAGCACAACATTATTATCGCAAGGGGGGAGTTTTGTTGTAACGCCATCAACGTCGCTGCCAAACTCTGAAAGCGATAACACGCAGCTTTTAAAATTTATTGTATGGGGAATACTCGGCAGTTGCCTGGCAGTTCTAGGATTCCTAGGCAACACCCTATCCATAGCCGTACTGTACCGGCCTCAGATGCGCTCGTCAACATCCTACTACTTAATATCCCTTGCAATCTACGATAATGGAATTTTGCTGGGTATGATGGTATACTTCTGCCTACCATCCTTGGCATCCTATACAGACTTCATGTCACATTATCAATACGCATCCTCACACACGATCGTCATTGGATATCCGTTATCTCTCACTGCTCAAATGGGATCCATCTATACGTGTGTGGCGTTCACCGTTGAGCGATACATTGCGGTTTGCTGGCCACTTCATGCGGCAAACACCTGCACAAAATCCAGAACAATCCGTGCCATTGTTTTTATTTTCCTTTGGTCCTTAGCGTATAACATACCTCGATTTTTTCATTATGAAATTGATTATCTCACTGAAACTGCAACATCAAAGAATTCTGTAACAAATGGATTTGATGTGGGAAACAGTTCAATCAATGAAGTCATATGTAAAGATGTACAGAATTATATAAATAATATGGGCAATTGCTCAGCATATACGTCAATCCAACATATAACAATCAACTTTACAGAATCTCGTATAATCCAGACGATCTCTGAAGTTCCCTCAAGTTTGGCCAGCTCTACATCATGGCCCGAAACATCAAGAAATTTGCGCGCCAAAAGAGCAGCAACATACAAAGAGACAGAGTTTGGTTCCGGGCATACGTTTAAGCACGTCTACCTCATCTATTCACAGCTGTTCTTCATGTTTCTGCTACCATTTCTGGTAATCCTCTTCATGAACATAGGACTTATCCAGGCAGTCAGGAGTTCCGAGTGCATCCAGCAATCCATGTGTCCGTCTGCCAGGAAGGAGCACAACTTAACGGTCATGCTCATCGCTGTCATAGTGGTTTTTCTCATCTGCCAGTTCCCTACCATCATTGACAACATTCTGGTGGCTGTGATGGGAGAAAATGAGCGACGAGAAAGCTACTCGTATATGGTATGTATAACTATAACAAATATCATCATCATCATCAAGTACCGGGCCTGCTGGTGTAGGCGATCATGTCTTTCCATAACTTTTGATCTCAACAGTTATTTATCATTTCTGTTGTTGACCTTCTGCCAAACCATTCTCTTAAGGTGTCTGGTATCTTTTCTCTTTGCTTCCCTCTATCTCTTCGTCCCTCAATTTTCCCAGTTGTCACAATATATTCCAGCTGTTCCCTTCTCATTACATGGTCAACAAATTATGATTGTTTCTTCCTAATGTTGAAAATTAGCTCTCTTTTTGCTTTGGCCTCTTTCAGAACACTTTCATTACTCTTCTTAGCTGTCCATGGTATTCTCAACATTCTTCTGTAAAACCACATTTCTACAGACTCCAGTGATTTTCTTGTCTGTTGTCCTATTGTCCATGATACAACAAATATACTCCATTCTTCTGATCCATATTGAATCTACTCTCATTGAACATAGACACTATATGTTACTTTTTCTAGACATAAAGTGGATCATTAACCCCATACAAAGATTAATATCAAGAACTCAATCCTCTTTAACACTTTTACTACCAAGAGATTTAACATCCTATCACCTGGCTGTTTTTTGCAATTTTTCCAAAATTAGAAATAACGAGAAGATAAATTAAAAGTGATCTAAACCACACAGTTTGTTCAAATAATTTCATCTGTAAGTCGGAGAAGAGGCTCATAATCATCAAGTTCTGTCTCCGCATCAAAGTTTGGCTCCCACTGAGAGCCATCCCACATTGTCTCTTGCTAGTCATAGGCTGACTTGTCCATCTTTTGATGTTACTCATCCATGTTAGTCTTGGTCTGCCTCTATTACCTTGTATTTTCCCTTCCAAGATTACTTTTAATAGGCTGTTGTGTCTTTTAACATGCCCCCACCCAAAAAAATTCATGTCTTGTTTAAATTGTATTTAGTAGTTTTCTTTTCATTTTTAGTTGTTTTAAGACTTCATTGACTGGTGCTATTGTTGCCCCTCGACATACACCAGCAATGGTACTATGTGTCGTAAAGAAAGATAAAGTAAAAAAGTAAAGTACCCCCCGTCACGCCAAGTGGCGTATAGGGAAATATGGTGTTAGTGACCCTATATTTTACAGACCTTCAGCACATGATTTTTGGGGTAATGTGGTCGGTATTACGCCCGTGCTGCTTTTACTTTCCCAGAAAAAATCCGGTACCCATTTAAGGCTGGGTGAACCCGGAGCCGTCGGTTGGGATCGAACCCTACCCCTTGTCCGTAGTAGTCCAGTTCACTAACCACTGAGCTATCGCGGCTCCTACTAATTTTTAGGGAATTAGTAAAACCCAGGTGTCCTCGCCAGGATTACGAACCCCGGCTGTTGCCGTGGTAAGCCAACCGCCTATCGATTGCGCTAACCGGACACCCGTAAAGAAAGATAGTTTTTTTTTATTGACTTGTTTTCCTTTCTTTCCATCCAATTCTTCCCATTCTTCTATAAATCCACATTTCAAAAGTTTCAATCTTCTGTTCTGTTTTCTTGTCTAATGTCCATGTTTCTGCACCATGCAGGAATGTTGAGAAGATATAACACTTCACTATTCTTAGTTTCAAGAGGCTAAACAAAAGAATAACAAAGTTTTAGTGGAAATAATTTGTGAAAACAACAATAAATTAAAAGCCACAAAATGCGGCCCCTGATTTGTTCACATCAGTAACCAGAGCCATGTTTGACAGCTCCTGGTAGGGAGAATGGTTTAAAACTCTCGGTTACAGGTTTTATTATCAAAACAATTGTGTAAGAATCTCAAATCTTTACAACTCATAGTTTACAATTTATATTTACAGACTTTGTATTTATTGTTATTTTTGATCATTTATTGTTCTGTGTGATCATTGACCAGTGACTATAGTGTCATCATTATCTGTTAAAGTGGGGGTTAAAGTGGTTGAAGAAGCCAATAGGAGCTCTGCGGTGTCTGTTACAACAAAGCCATGGGTAATTTGAGTAATGACCTGTCAAGGAGAACGATGGTGTGTTGAAGCTGGATTTGCAAAGTAATCACATTAGAGTGGTGTTATTTATCTATTTTTTTACAACAGATTTCTGTACTCATAAATGCCACACGTCAAATTCTCATGAATAATTGAAGCACCGAGTCTAACAAATTGAAAATGCTCCATTTTCTTAATCTCAGGAATCTTTACATGCATGGACTCAACCTGACCTCATGTCCCCAACAGTCTTGTTCATTAATCACTGACAAGTAGCATTGCAATGGATTCAACCTGACCTGTCATCAACAGTCTAGTTCATTAATCACTGACAAGTAGCCTTGCAATGGACTCAACCTGACCTCCTGTCATCAACAGTCTAGTTCACAAATCACTGACAAGTAGCCTTGCAATGGACTCAACCTGACCTGTCATCAACAGTCTAGTTCATTAATCACTGACAAGTAGCCTTGCAATGGACTCAACCTGACCTCCTGTCATCAACAGTCTAGTTCACAAATCACTGACAAGTAGCCTTGCAATGGACTCAACCTGACCTCCTGTCATCAACAGTCTAGTTCATTAATCACTGACAAGTAGCCTTGCAATGGACTCAACCTGACCTCCTGTCATCAACAGTCTAGTTCACAAATCACTGACAAGTAGCCTTGCAATGGACTCAACCTGATCTCCTGTCATCAACAGTCTAGTTCACTAATCACTGACAAGTAGCCTTGCAATGGACTCAACCATTCATTTGTCATATGATATGTGATAAGATGCCCAAAACTTTATGATACCATTTTATCTCCATGGCTTGTGTTTTCTTCTGTAGCTTTGCTATAAGGGTCCATGTTTTGCAAGCATGTAGAAAGGCTGATAAAACAAGGGAGAGCATCAGCCTGATTTTAGAGTCAAGAGTTATGTTCTTATCTTTCCATATAGGTTTGAGCTTGGTAAGTGCTGCTGTAGTTTGTGCTATTCTCTAACCAATATTTCAGCTTTTGAGCCTTCATTGCTGACAATTGATCCCAAGTATTTAGACTTGTCAACTGTTTCTAGATCTTGTCCATTTCTTGTTTCATACAATCTGTTACACTGTATTTGTTATATTGTATCTGTTGCATTGTATTTGTTACATTGTTACATTGTATTTGTTACATTGTATCTGATACATTGTTACATTGTATTTGTTACATTGTATCTGTTACATTGTATCTGTTGCATTGTATTTGTTACATTGTTACATTGTATTTGTTACCTTGCATTTGTTACATTGTTTTTGTTACATTGTATTTGTTACATTGTTACATTGTAATTGTTACCTTGCATTTGTTACATTGTTTTTGTTACATTGTATTTGTTACATTGTATCTGTTACATTGTTACATTGTAATTGTTACAAAGTTGTCTCCTCCTTTCCCAGTGTTTCTGGATTGTCTGCACCTTCATGGTTGAGATCAATGCAGCTTCCAACTTCCTACTTTACTGCTTTTTTGGCAAGAAGTTCAGCTTGATGCTCCTCACGATGCTTGGTCTCAAGGGCAATTACAACCATGTCACCTACCGAAGCAACACCTGCAGGTACCGAGCTAATGGCAGCAAGACCTATGACATGGAGATGTCTGCAGTTTAGAGTTGCCAAGCTCTCTGTTATCCAGAGATAGAAAGGTGTTTGACTACTTCAGATAAAGAGTTATCTTTTCTTTAAGGATTCAGGAAAATCTGTTATTTTTGAGATAAAGAGTTTTATGTCATATTTAAATAATGTCTATATCAATAACAGTGAGAATGAGAGTTTGTCATTTTTATATAGAGCCAATTCTGACCTATGGAAGCAAATCATGGAAAGCAGACAAACAGATGAAATAACAATTTGTGGCCACAGAGATGGTATTTCTCAGAAGAATGTTGAGAGTTCCCTGGACAGCTAAAAAAGTACCAGTGAGGAAATTCTAATGAGGTCAACACAAAAATAAGCTCCTAAATAACATCAGAAAGAAACAATCTCAATCATGAGAAGAGGAAAGTTGGAATACTTGAGCTGGCAAAATACAGGGAAAGAGAGATCTCAGACGACAAAGAGAGAAGATACTGGACAGATCATGGCGCAAAAATCTGTCAACAGCAGATTTGATATGATGCACTCATCATCATCATCATTGAGAGCCTTTTCCTCAACGAAGGTTGACAACCATGGAGCGTCATTTTGCTCTGTCTCTTGCTTTGATGGTGCAGGTTGTCATAGGCTGATTTGTCCATCTTTTGATGTTACTCGTCCATGTTAGTCTTGGTCTACCTCTGCCTCTTTTACCTTGCATTTTCCCTTCCAGGATTACTTTTAGTAGGCTGTTGTGTCTTTTAACACATTTCCACATTTCAAAGGCTTCAATTCTCTGTTCTCTTTTCTTGTCTAATGTCCATGTTTCTGCACCATATAGGAATATTGAGAAGATGTAACATTTTGCTATTCTTAGTTTTAGCCCTGGTGTTATTTATTTTGATGTTAGTATGTTCTTCATGACATTAAAATTACTTTTTGCCATTCCTATTCTTTTCTTTATTTCAGTTGTACATTTTCCATCACTGTTTATAGTATGTCCAAGGTAGTTGAAGTTCTGAACTGTCTCCAGGTCTATTCCTTCTATGTTGATATCCACTTGTGGGTTTTGAGTATCTTCTTTGTTTATGATCATAGTTTTAGTCTTTTTGATGTACGATGGACAGAAAATTGTGGAAGGACATGATTGCCTATGCTAACTGGTATGGCACATGATGATGAATGAATAATGAGGCAACTGTTGTCTGGGAATACAGAGATATCCATCCTGTAGAAGATTGAGGTATTTCTCTTGAAATACTTCTTCTTCCATGATGGCTAACACCTACTCAACTCCATCATGTTCGTCCTTGAAAGAAGATTAACCAGACCCATGGCATTGTCATTGACAGCAAGCTCCACCATTTTGTACCCTTCAACCCAAGATATCCAACTTCAGCAAGACATTCAGGGTATCTGGTAGCATATCTCCTCACTTGGTTTCTAGAGGCACCAGGTGGTGAAGGATTTTTATCAGCTGTTGCTTCACATTCAGGGTATCTGGTAGCATATCTCCTCACTTGGTTAGTCTGTTTCTAGAGGCACCAGGTGGTGGAGGATTTTTATCAGCCATTGCTCCACATTCAGGGTATCTGGTAGCATATCTCCTCACTTGGTTAGTCTGTTTCTAGAGGCACCAGGTGGTGGAGGATTTTTACCAGCTGTCGCTCCACATTCAGGGTATCTGGTAGCATATCTCCTCACTTGGTTAGTCTGTTTCTAGAGTCACCAGGTGGTGGAGGATTTTTACCAGCTGTTGCTCCACATTCAGGGTATCTGGTAGCATATCTCCTCACTTGGTTAGTCTGTTTCTAGAGGCACCAGGTGGTGGAGGATTTTTACCAGCTGTCGCTCCACATTCAGGGTATCTGGTAGCATATCTCCTCACTTGGTTAGTCTGTTTCTAGAGTCACCAGGTGGTGGAGGATTTTTATCAGCCGTTGCTCCACATTCAGGGTATCTGGTAGCATATCTCCTCACTTGGTTAGTCTGTTTCTAGAGGCACCAGGTGGTGGAGGATTTTTACCAGCTGTCGCTCCACATTCAGGGTATCTGGTAGCATATCTCCTCACTTGGTTTCTAGAGTCACCAGGTGGTGGAGGATTTTTACCAGCTGTCGCTCCACATTCAGGGTATCTGGTAGCATATCTCCTCACTTGGTTAGTCTGTTTCTAGAGTCACCAGGTGGTGAAGGATTTTTATCAGCTGTTGCTCCACATTCAGGGTATCTGGTAGCATATCTCCTTACTTGGTTTCTAGAGGCACCAGGTGGTGGAGGATTTTTACCAGCTGTCGCTCCACATTCAGGGTATCTGGTAGCATATCTCCTCACTTGGTTTCTAGAGTCACCAGGTGGTGGAGGATTTTTACCAGCTGTCGCTCCACATTCAGGGTATCTGGTAGCATATCTCCTCACTTGGTTAGTCTGTTTCTAGAGTCACCAGGTGGTGGAGGATTTTTACCAGCTGTCGCTCCACATTCAGGGTATCTGGTAGCATATCTCCTCACTTGGTTTCTAGAGTCACCAGGTGGTGGAGGATTTTTACCAGCTGTCGCTCCACATTCAGGGTATCTGGTAGCATATCTCCTCACTTGGTTAGTCTGTTTCTAGAGTCACCAGGTGGTGAAGGATTTTTATCAGCTGTTGCTCCACATTCAGGGTATCTGGTAGCATATCTCCTCACTTGGTTAGTCTGTTTCTAGAGTCACCAGGTGGTGAAGGATTTTTATCAGCCGTTGCTCCACATTCAGGGTATCTGGTAGCATATCTCCTCACTTGGTTAGTCTGTTTCTAGAGGCACCAGGTGGTGGAGGATTTTTATCAGCCATTGCTCCACATTCTGATGCAAGCAGTCAGCTATGAGTTGCTAACCACTGTCAGTTCTGGTGCTGCTGCACCTCTTGTGGTCACCATTTTGGAATACAGAAGTACCAAGTGTCTTCAGATATAGAAATGTCTGTTATCTAATGATTCAGAGGTACCTATTGTCTACAGATACATAAGTGTTATCTAATGATTCAGAGGTACCTATTGTCTACAGATACATAAGTGTTATCTAATGATTCAGAGTTACCTATTGTCTACAGATACATAAGTGTTATCTAATGATTCAGAGGTACCTATTGTCTACAGATACATAAGTGTTATCTAATGATTCAGAGGTACCTATTGTCTACAGATACATAAAGTGTTATCTAATGATTCAGAGGTACCTATTGTCTACAGATACATAAGTGTTACCTAATGATTCAGAGGCACCTATTGTCTACAGATACATAAGTGTTATCTAATGATTCAGAGGCACCTATTGTCTACAGATACATAAGAGTTATCTAATGATTCAGAGGCACCTTTTGTCTACAGATACATAAGAGTTATCTAATGATTCAGAGGCACTTATTGTCTACAGATACATAAGTGTTATCTAATGATTCAGAGGCACCTATTGTCTACAGATACATAAGTGTTATCTAATGATTCAGAGGTACCTATTGTCTACAGATACATAAGTGTTATCTAATGATACAGAGGCACCTATTGTCTATAGATACAGAAGAGTCATCTATGGATACAGAGGTACCTATTGTATACAGATACATAAGTGTTATCAAAGGATACAGATATATCTATTGTCTACAGATACAGATGTGTCTGTTATCTATGAATACAGAGGTACCTATTATTAAGACTCAAAGGTGTCTGCTGTCTAAGGATACAAAAGTTACTGTGTAAAGATAGAGGTATATGGATATAGAGATGTCTGTTAGATAAGGATACAGAGCTAATGGTACAAAAGTGACTACTGTCTAGGGAAACAGAGGTCTCTGTTGTCTATGGATACAAAGGTCTCTGTTGTCTATGGATACAAAGGTCTCTGTTGTCTATTGATACAAAGGTCTCTGTTGTCTATGGATACAAAGGTGTCTGTTGTCTATGGATACAAAGGTCTCTGTTGTCTATGGATACAAAGGTGTCTGTTGTCTATGGATACTAAGGTGTATGTTGTCTAGGCATCATCATGTGCCATACTGGTTGGCGTAAGTGATTATGTCTTTCCACAATCTTCTATCGACAGTGCATCGTATCAATTCTGTTGTTGACCGTTTTCCATGCCATGACACCAAGCTATCCAGTATTTTCTCTCTTTTCCATCCATGATCTCTCTTTCCTTTTATTTTGCCAGTTGTAACCAAGTATTGCAACTTTCCTCTTCTCATGATGTGCCAGAAAATGTTGATTGTTTCTTTCTGATGTTTCTTAGGAGCTCCCTTTTTGTGTTGGCCTCTGGAAATTTCCTCATTGGTCTTTTTAGCTGTCCAGGGAACTTTCAACATTCTTCTGAGAAATCCCATCTATGTGGCCTCTGATCATCTTTTCATTTGTTTGTCTACTGTCCGTGATTTGCTTCCATAGGTCATAATTGGTTCTATAAAGTGAAAATGAACAGTTCAACGGTTTGTCACAGGTATTTTAATTAACTTGCTCAAATGCTCATCTGTGCAATTATAATTTGTATATGGTTCGTCCCTAGTATAAGAAGTTGATTATAATAACATACAGTATGTTCTCCAATTTCAGAGGTTCTCTCATTTGTTATCATCAAGAGTTGTCATGCCTGATTGACAGATTTTTTCTTATTAAATTTTGCCTGAGCTTTGGCCATTTTCAGCCTACTATTTTTTTATTTTCAACTGTCAAGGGTTCTTTAACATGTGCAAAGTGCACACTGGACCTCCTGTTTTTTCCCCATTATCAAAAAGGGCTAGACATTGGACCTCCTGTTTTTTCCCCATTATCAAAAAGGGCTAGACACTGGACCTCCTGTTTTTTTTCCCCATTATCAAAAAGGGCTAGACACTGGACCTCCTGTTTTTTCCCCATTATCAAAAAGGGCTAGACATTGGACCTCCTGTTTTTTTCCCCATTATCAAAAAGGGCTAGACACTGGACCTCCTGTTTTTTCCCCATTATCAAAAAGGGCTAGACACTGGACCTCCTGTTTTTTCCCCATTATCAAAAAGGGCTAGACACTGGACCTCCTGTTTTTTCCCCATTATCAAAAAGGGCTGGACATTGGACCTCCTGTTTTATCCCCATTATCAAAAAGGGCTAGACATTGGACCTCCTGTTTTTTCCCCATTATCAAAAAGGGCTAGACATTGGACCTCCTGTTTTTCCTCATTATCAATAAGGGCTGGACATTGGACCTCCTGTTTTTTCCCCATTATCAAAAAGGGCTAGACATTGGACCTCCTGTTTTTTCTCCATTATCAAAAAGGGCTAGACATTGGACCTCCTGTTTTTTCCTCATAATCAAAAAGGGCTAGACATTGGACCTCCTGTTTTTCCCCATTATCAAAAAGGGCTAGACATTGGACCTCACTGCCCAGAAACAAGGGAAAAGTAAAGCCACGAAGAAAGCACGGATTCAAAGAGAAAAATTGCCACCACCTACAACAGGATTCAAGTTCAGAACCTTCTTATATTGAAACTGACATCTTACCACTAGACCACTCAACATGCTGAAGTTATAGTTTCAATTTTGGTAACATTTGTGGTGAATACTTCACACCATAAAGTTTCAATTTTGGTAACATTTGTGGTGAATACTTCACACCATAAAGTTTCAATTTTGGTAACATTTGTGGTGAATACTTCACACCATAAAGTTTCAATTTTGGTAACATTTGTGGTGAATACTTCACACCATAAAGTTTCAATTTTGGTAACATTTGTGGTGAATACTTCACACCATAAAGTTTCAATTTTGGTAACATTTGTGGTGAATACTTCACACCATAAAGTTTCAATTTTGGTAACATTTGTGGTGAATACTTCACACCATAAAGTTTCAATTTTGGTAACATTTGTGGTGAATACTTCACACCATAAATCATCACATTAATCAACCTTTGAGATGTTTTTATTTTCCTAACATGCATTCAGCTACTAAAATATCACTAACATTACTGAGTGGAGAGACCTGCTGCACTGGCAACAAGTGGGCCTCTATATAAACCTGTCCATGGTTAAGTGCGACCAAGCATTAGGGCCGTGTGCTCTAAAAGCACAAATTAGGGTGTTTATTATCTACCAGAATATTCAGTATGTCTGTGCAATTTTCATGGACATTTGTGTTTTTCCAAATTTGGAACAGCCAATCTCAAATGGCACTACAGTCCAGTGTCTTATGTTTCACGGATGCCATTTACATCTAGCTAGAAACTTCATGTTGGTCATGTGATGAGGAGAGATAATAACTGAATAACAAAGCAAGCCCTCATGTGGGAAACAACAGGTAAGAGGAAAAGAGGGCCGACCCAGAGAGACACTGAGAAGAACATTGATCAAAGAGGCAAGAGCAGCAGGAATCGGCTCCCTCAATGAGATAGAGTTGCTTGCACAGAACAGAGACAAATGGCGAGATTTGATAAAATATCTTTAGAAGGATTGAAAACTGCTAGAATAAAAATTTAGATAAGAGAAAGAATATCTAGGTCTATGCCCTATGGGCTGGCTATGGCTCGAAAGGTCAAGAGATAGAAAGCTGATATTTTGTGGTTGAGTATTGTCAGAAATTAGAACCACTCCTATAAAATGTAAAATGTTAAGGATGAGGGAAATGTAGTAGACTCAGGGTAGCTACACCTCTAAATACTGAAAAATGTGTCAAGTTATTACCAAAATCATCTTCTGGGAATTACGGTGGCTCAGTGATTCATGAACTGGACTACTAAGAACAACAGGTCAGGTTCAATCCTGAGTGATGACTTCCAGGTTCACTTAACTTTGAATGGATACTGGATTTTTCTTGGTATGAAAAGCAGTACTGGCATAGTACTGACCATATCACCAAAAGAATAATGTGCCAACGAAGTATAAAAAATATGGGCACTCACGCTATATTCCCTATATGCTACCACTTGGCATGATAGGGTACTTACTTTCTACTTCATCTTCTATGTTCATCCTTTATTCCAAGTCTTTAACCCTAGATTACAACACCTATCTATGACTCACTTGTTTACGATACTGTAGTAAAAATTACTACCACTTAATTTTAACATTAAGTGCTCGAAAACTGGTATTTTCGTTGAACTTTTGACACACCGTGAACTGGACTACAAAGGACAAGAGGTAGGGTTCGATCCCAACCGACGGCTTCCGGTTCACCCAGCCTTTAATGGGTACTGGATTTTTTCTGGGAAAGTAAAGTGGCATGGGTGTAATACCAACCACATCACCCCAAAAATCATGTGCCGAAGGTCTGTAAAATGTATGGTCACTAACACCATATTCTCTATACACCACTTGGCGTGACGGGGGTACTTTACTTTTACTTTTTTTTACATTTGACACACCGCTGTGTGTTTACACTAGGAGAGACATGGGGACTCGGATTTCCTGTCTCAGATTGATTTATGACATGGAATTTGACAACTTGGACTGGACGTTTATAATTGTCTATCGATACGGACACCTTAAGTCTGGCAACATGTTCGACTACCTCATACCATTATTCAATGTATTGCCTGAGTCACAAAGGGTTGTTTGATGTCAGCTGACAAACAAGGAAATTTCCGTAGTCACAGTAAAAAAAAAAAAAAAAAACCAAGAAAAACAACAAATTTCTTGAAAATAAGCCATTTTGTTGCATATGATATGAGTGTATCTAACAAAATGGGGGCAAACAAATCCAACACGAATGGAAACAAATGCAACACTCAGGTGTCAACGGAAGTAGTAATTAGGAAGGTACACAGAGAGGGGAAATGTTTGAACATGGCAAGCTGTCAAATTTGGAAGAATCTGTATTTTGATGGGGCAATGTTTACTATATATGTGCCATCTTGGCATGCAAGGTTTCTGTTTTTTAGATTGTGGTTCAGCCCTATGTGCCGACTTCGGCTTGAAAGGACAATAGATAGATAGAGAAATTTTACTACCCTAATCTAATCTAGGGTTAAAGGACAATAGAAAGATAGAGAATTTTTACTACCCTAATCTAATCTAGGGTTAAAGGACAATAGAAAGATAGAGAATTTTTACTACCCTAACTTAATCTAGGGTTAAAGGACAATAGATAGATAGAGAATTTTTACTACCCTAACTTAATCTAGGGTTAAAGGACAATAGATAGATAGAGAAATTTTACTACCCTAATCTAATCTAGGGTTAAAGGACAATAGAAAGATAGAGAATTTTTACTACCCTAACCTAATCTAGGGTTAAAAGACAATAAAAAGATAGGGAATTTTTACTACCCTAATCTAATCTAGGGTTAAAAGACAATAAAAAAATAGAGAATTTTTACTACCCTAACTTAATCTAGGGTTGAAGGACAATAGAAAGATAGAGAATTTTTACTACCCTAACCTAATCTAGGGTTAAAGGACAATAGAAAGTAGAGAATTTTTACTACCCTAATCTAATCTAGGGTTAAAGGACAATAGATAGATAGAGAATTTTTACTACCCTAATCTAATATAGGGTTAAAGGACAATAGATAGATAGAGAATTTTTACTACCCTAACTTAATCTAGGGTTAAAGGACAATAGATAGATAGAGAATTTTTACTACCCTAACCTAATCTAGGGTTAAAGGACAATAGAAAGTAGAGAATTTTTACTACCCTAATCTAATCTAGGGTTAAAGGACAATAGATAGATAGAGAATTTTTACTACCCTAATCTAATATAGGGTTAAAGGACAATAGATAGATAGAGAATTTTTACTACCCTAACTTAATCTAGGGTTAAAGGACAATAGATAGATAGAGAATTTTTACTACCCTAACTTAATCTAGGGTTAAAGGACAATAGATAGATAGAGAATTTTTACTACCCTAACTTAATCTAGGGTTAAAGGACAATAGATAGAGAATTTTTACTACCCTAACTTAATCTAGGGTTAAAGGACAATAGATAGATAGAGAATTTTTACTACCCTAACTTAATCTAGGGTTAAAGGACAATAGAAAGTAGAGAATTTTTACTACCCTAACCTAATCTAGGGTTAAAGGACAATAAGTGAGCAAAGGTTCATTGTATTATGGTTTACCACAAATGGTGACACTGTCAGTCCAGCACATCTGACTTCAGCTCGCCATTTCTGGGTATCAGGTTGTCTTTCATCATTGAATGTTAGTAAGTTTTATTTTTGCTTCAGCCTCTATAAAAACATCTTTACTACCCTTTGTTGATGAAACCACATTTCTGCCACTTTATTTTTGCTTCGGCCTCTATAAGAACATCTTTACTACTCTTTGTTGATGAACAACCACTTTATTCTCAACAAACCACATTTCTGCCACTTTATTTACTTGTCTGTTATCCCATTGTCCAGGGCTAATCCCAAGACTTGTTTTACCGAACACCCAAAAACTTGTTTTGTTCTTTCTCTTATGTTAATCTATCTATCTATTGACCTTTCGAGCCGTAACCGGCCCATAGGGCGTAGACCAAGATACACCTTCTCCTATATGAATTTTTGTTCTAGCAGTTTTCTTTTAAAGATATTTTATTAAATCTCGCCATCTGTCTCTGTTCTGTGCAAGCAGTTCTATCTCATTGAGGGAGCCGATTCCTGCTGCTCTTGCCTCTCTCATCAATGTTCTTCTCAGTGTCTCCCTGGGTCTTCCTCTTTTTCTTTTACCTGTTGTTTCCCATATGAGGGCTTGCTTTGCTATTCGATTATTATCTCTTCTCATCACATGTCCAACGTATGACCATCGTCTTTTCTTTATTACTGAAGATATTAGTGGTTGATTGGCGATTTCTCTAATTTCCTCGTTTGTTTTGAATTCGTTCCATTCTATACCAAGTATTTTCCTTAGACATTTATTTTCGAATGCGTTCAACTTTGTTTCTATATCTCTTGTTGTTTTCCAGCTTTCACACGCATACGTAAGGGTTGATAGTACATTTGATTTGAATAGCCTAAGTTTTGTGTTTGTGCTAATGAGTTTTGATTTCCACAACTTTTCAAGGCTTCTGAAAGACATTGCTGCTTTAGCCAGTCTGATTCTAATTTCTTTGCTCGTATCCCCTTCTCGATCAATGTGACTTCCAAGATAGATAAAGTGATCGATCTCTTCTACTGGTTTGTTTTCCATGTATATTTTGTCACTTGTTGGAATTAAACTTTTCATGACTTTAGTCTTTTCATGATTGACCTCAAGCCCAATTTTGCTGGCTATTGATGATAGTTCATTTGTGTTTTCCTATTATGTTAATAACCAACCATAAATAAAAAATGAAATAGGCCAACCTGCTTGATTTGTGAACTTTCAGTCCAGTTTTATGATCTCCAGACTTAAGTGCTGCCCTCTGTCTGCTCTGAACATTGACAATCTTATCTCTATGCTTGCGGAAACTAACATCTCTCCGTGGTCCACCATCGTCTTCTGAGGTCTGTTCTTCTCCTGAAATAAGTGTTTTACTATAATGAAGATGTATCAGGTAGAATCTAACACAATGAGAACACTATCTAACACTACATTCCTCCCCAAACTCTACTATAAGTGCCAAACATGGAGAACAGCCAAAGAGAAAAGAAAATATGCTGCCACAGATATAAGATACCAACATATATCTTTGTGTGCATGTCTATGTTAGGCATATGTCATATCTTTGTGTGTGCATATCTATGATAGTCATATCTCATAACTTTGTGTGCATGTCTATGTTAGTCATGTGTCATATCTTTGCGTGTATGTCTGTGTTAGTTATATCTCATATCTTGATGTGTGTCAGTGTTAGTCATGCCTTGTATCACTGTGTGCATGTCTGTGTTGGTCACATCTCGTGTCTTTGTGTGTGCATGTCTGTGTTAGTCACCTCTAGTGACTCAGGCAGATGGCGCTCGTCAACCTGGGAGAGCCGACCATGTAAAGGCAGAATCCCCCTACAGAAAAGACAATCTGCTGCCTTGCAGGAAGATTGGGGACAATCAAAGGCTAAGGAAAGCAAACCTGAATAAAATGCTGACTGAAATTGGATGCACTGGGCCACTGGTGCAGAACACAGTTCAACGTTTTAACGGGTGTTCAATCAGAGTGGATCTGGCAGACTCTAATTGTGATGTTCTGTTTGTGGGGGCGATCAACACACTTAACCTAACAGCTGACTTCCTGTGAGAGTCTGGAATCCTACACTGATTGAGACATGATCGCAGAGAGAGAGAGATAGAGATACCAACAAGAAAACTGTATGAGACAAAAAAAAGTCAAAATGAGAAATGAGGACATAATGGTCCCATAACTGAGTTAATTCACAAATTTGTTTCAAAATGTTTCTTTGTTGTTTTTCTGTGAAACTCATGAATAAAGTTGTCACCTTAAGGATGACTTTTCTTATCTGGGTGGCTAGTTATCTGAGTGACTGCTATCATAAAGTATCTGGATAACTTTCAGTGTATATAAAGTCTTGACTATCTTTGTATTTGTTTGTCAACAATGTCACTGTTTCTGATGCTCTTTATTGCACTTTCTGCATGTGAGTTGAATACGTATGGAAGATAACCTCTTTATTACACTTTCAGCATAGGAGTTGAACACGTATGGAAGATAACCTCTTTATTACACTTTCAGCATGGGAGTTGAATACGTATGGAAGATAACCTCTTTATTACACTTTCAGCATGGGAGTTGAATACGTATGGAAGATAACCTCTTTATTTCACTTTCAGCATGGGAGTTGAATACGTATGGAAGCTAACCTCTTTATTTCACTTTCTGCATGGGAGTTGAATACGTATGGAAGATAACCTCATTATTACACTTTCAGCATGGGAGTTGAATACGTATGGAAGATAACCTCTTTATTACACTTTCTGCATGGGCGTTGAATACGTATGGAAGATAACCTCTTTATTACACTTTCTGCATGGGAGTTGAATACGTATTGAAGATAACCTCTTTATTACACTTTCTGCATGGGAGTTGAATACGTATTGAAGATAACCTCTTTATTTCACTTTCTGCATGGGAGTTGAATACGTATGGAAGATAACCTATTTATTGCACTTTCAGCATGGGAGTTGAATATGTATGGAAGATAACTTCTTTATTGCACTTTCTGCATAGGAGTTGAATACATATGGAAGATAACCTCTTTATTACACTTTCAGCATAGGTGTTGAATACGTATGGAAGATAACCTCTTTATTGCACTTTCAGCATGGGCGTTGAATACGTATGGAAGATAACCTCTTTATTACACTTTCAGCATGGGTGTTGAATACGTATGGAAGATAACCTCTTTATTACACTTTCAGCATGGGCGTTAAATTCGTATGGAAGATAACCTCTTTATTACACTTTCAGCATGGGTGTTGAATACATATGGAAGATAACCTCTTTATTACACTTTCAGCATGGGTGTTGAATATGTATGGAAGATAACCTCTTTATTACACTTTCAGCATGCGTTTTGAATACGTATGGAAGATAACCTCTTTATTACACTTTCAGCATGGGAGTTGAATACGTATGGAAGATAACCTCTTTATTTCACTTTCAGCATGGGCGTTGAATACGTATGGAAGATAACCTCTTTATTACACTTTCAGCATGGGCGTTGAATACGTATGGAAGATAACCTCTTTATTACACTTTCAGCATGGGCGTTGAATTCGTATTGAAGATAACCTCTTTATTACACTTTCAGCATGGGTGTTGAATACATATGGAAGATAACCTCTTTATTACACTTTCAGCATGGGTGTTGAATATGTATGGAAGATAACCTCTTTATTACACTTTCAGCATGCGTTTTGAATACGTATGGAAGATAACCTCTTTATTACACTTTCAGCATGGGAGTTGAATACGTATGGAAGATAACCTCTTTATTTCACTTTCTGCATGGGAGTTGAATACGTATGGAAGATAACCTCATTATTACACTTTCAGCATGGGAGTTGAATACGTATGGAAGATAACCTCTTTATTACACTTTCTGCATGGGCGTTGAATACGTATGGAAGATAACCTCTTTATTACACTTTCTGCATGGGAGTTGAATACGTATTGAAGATAACCTCTTTATTTCACTTTCTGCATGGGAGTTGAATACGTATGGAAGATAACCTCTTTATTGCACTTTCTGCATAGGAGTTGAATACGTATGGAAGATAACCTCTTTATTACACTTTCAGCATGGGAGTTGAATACGTATGGAAGATAACCTCTTTATTACACTTTCTGCATGGGAGTTGAATACGTATGGAAGATAACCTCTTTATTGCCCTTTCTGCATGGGAGTTGAATACGTATGGAAGATAACCTCTTTATTGCACTTTCTGCATAGGAGTTGAATACGTATGGAAGATAACCTCTTTATAACACTTTCTGCATGGGAGTTGAATACGTATGGAAGATAACCTCTTTATTGCACTTTCTGCATAGGAGTTGAATACGTATGGAAGATAACCTCTTTATAACACTTTCTGCATGGGAGTTGAATACGTATGGAAGATAACCTCTTTATTTCACTTTCTGCATAGGAGTTGAATACGTATGGAAGATAACCTATTTATTGCACTTTCAGCATGGGAGTTGAATACATATGGAAGATAACCTCTTTATTACACTTTCAGCATGGGTGTTGAATACGTATGGAAGATAACCTCTTTATTACACTTTCAGCATAGGTGTTGAATACGTATGGAAGATAACCTCTTTATTACACTTTCAGCATGGGCGTTGAATACGTATGGAAGATAACCTCTTTATTACACTTTCAGCATGGGCGTTGAATACGTATGAAAGATAACCTCTTTATTACACTTTCAGCATGGGCGTTGAATTCGTATGGAAGATAACCTCTTTATTACACTTTCAGCATGGGTGTTGAATACATATGGAAGATAACCTCTTTATTACACTTTCAGCATGGGTGTTGAATACGTATGGAAGATAACCTCTTTATTACACTTTCAGCATGCGTTTTGAATACGTATGGAAGATAACCTCTTTATTACACTTTCAGCATGGGAGTTGAATATGTATGGAAGATAACCTCTTTCTTGCACTTTCTGCATGGGTGTTGAATACGTATGGAAGATAACCTCTTTATTACACTTTCTGCATGGGAGTTGAATACGTATGGAAGATAACCTCTTTATTGCACTTTCAGCATGGGTGTTGAATACGTATGGAAGATAACCTCTTTATTACACTTTCTGCATGGGAGTTGAATACGTATGGAAGATAACCTCTTTATTACACTTTCAGCATGGGTGTTGAATACGTATGGAAGATAACCTCTTTATTACACTTTCAGCATGGGAGTTGAATACATATGGAAGATAACCTCTTTATTACACTTTCTACATGGGTGTTGAATACATATGGAAGATAACCTCTTTATTACACTTTCTACATGGGTGTTGAATACATATGGAAGATAACCTCTTTATTGCACTTTCTACATGGGTGTTGAATATGTATGGAAGATAACCTCTTTAGCACAGACAACATACGGCTAGTGATGCAATGGATCGCAAGACACTCCAACACACATGACATAAGGCTAGTGATGCAATGGATCGCAAGACACTCCAACACACATGACATAAGGCTAGTGATGCAATGGATCCCAAGACACTCCAACACACATGACATAAGGCTAGTGATGCAATGGATCCCAAGACACTCCAACACACATGACATAAGGCTAGTGATGCAATGGATCCCAAGACACTCCAACACACATGACATAAGGCTAGTGATGCAATGGATCCCAAGACACTCCAACACACATGACATAAGGCTAGTGATGCAATGGATCCCAAGACACTCCAACACACATGACATAAGGCTAGTGATGCAATGGATCCCAAGACACTCCAACTCACATGACATGTAGTCATATAACATAATATGAAAAAATACAACAAAACACAATTATAAACATAAATGAATTCAAGTCAAGACTACGCACAAACAAGAGAAATGACAAAACACCCAAAAATATCAACTATAATCTAGAGAAGAAGGTGGTCAGGTCATATGTTAGTCATGTGATGAGAAGGGACAACGAGAGAAGAAGGTGGTCAGGTCATATGTTAGTTGTGTGATGAGAAGGGACAACGAGAGAAGGTGGTCAGGTCATATGTTGGCCATGTGATTAGAAGGGACAACGAGAGAAGAAGGCGGTCAGGTCATATGTTAGTCGTGTGATGAGAAGGGACAACGAGAGAAGAAGGTGGTCAGGTCATATGTTAGTCATGTGATGAGAAGGGACAACGAGAGAAGAAGGTGGTCAGGTCATATGTTAGTCGTGAGATGAGAAGGGACAACAAAATAAACTCAAAGCAGCCCCTCAAACGGGAACCAGAGGGTAAAAGAAAAAGAGGTTGACCTGGAAAAAGAACACTGAAATGAGAAGCAACAACAGTAGACATAGGCTCCTTTGCTAAAGTTAAGCGGCTTGCCCAGAACAGGGACTTGTGGTGAGATAGAATTAAGATCCTAGGCCATGTCTGACACTTGATAACAAAGATCCATGGTTGTACAATCTATAAGTTCTGCCCTGTATGCCCTCTTCAGATCAAAATGACATTTGGGTGGGGGTTTCTGTGTGGGTGGATAAATGAGTGGATGGATAAATGAGTGGATGGATAAATGAGTGGATGGATAAGCATTCCAGTTTACTAATTACACACATCACTCACTTGAGCTTCCTCTGCTCCTTGGTCGTCGCAGATGTACGGGTTTTGTCAGCTCTTTATCTCTTGAGATCTTAAATGTAAAATATGAAATACTCAGATTTTATGTAAAATATGAAATACTCAGATCTGATGTAAAATATGAAATACTCAGATCTGATGTAAAATATGAAATACTCAGATCTGATGTAAAATATGAAATACTCAGATCTGATGTAAAATATGAAATACTCAGATGTGATGTAAAATATGAAATACTCAGATCTGATGTAAAATATGAAATACTCAGATCTGATGTAAAATATGAAATACTCAGATGTGATGTAAAATATGAAATACTCAGATCTGATGTAAAATATGAAATACTCAGATCTGATGTAAAATATGAAATACTCAGATCTGATGTAAAATATGAAATACTCAGATCTGATGTAAAATATGAAATACTCAGATCTGATGTAAAATATGAAATACTCAGATGTGATGTAAAATATGAAATACTCAGATCTGATGTAAAATATGAAATACTCAGATCTGATGTAAAATATGAAATACTCAGATCTGATGTAAAATATGAAATACTCAGATCTGATGTAAAATATGAAATACTCAGATTTGATGTAAAATATATAATACTCAGATCTGATGTAAAATATGAAATACTCAGATCTGATGTAAAATATGAAATACTCATATTTGATGTAAAATATGAAATACTCAGATTTGATGTAAAATATGAAATACTCAGATTTGATGTAAAATATGAGAATCATAGAAAGATCTTCATAAAATGTAAAGAAGTTTAGTAAATATGTATAATACTTTAGTTCTTTCTTCCACCACGTTACAATGGAGTTTGGTGGATGTTTTCATTTAAAGTACAGTTTTACTGTTTCATAATCTGGCTAGTTACACATCAGTACAAACTCATGTCCTATTAATTCAAATGAATGTTGAGGCAAATTCACATCCCAGCAGCAGACCTTGAGGTTGTCAGCGACTCACAGCTGATGGCTTGTGACAGGATCAGTGAACCTACTCCACCTCTCCATGGTGCCTCTAGTAACAGACTAACCTGTCTAGTCTGGCCAAGCGTATAGGGATCGAAGAGGGAAGACAACTCAGTAGTCAAAAATAACATGCTGAAGTCGGATGTGTTGGGCCGAAATGTGAAAATATCACAGTGATACTTCAAACCACAACACAACGTAGACACACCCACTTAACGTCCTCTTAAGGGTGGATGATGAGAAGGTGTATTCCTTTAGTCATCAGGCGAACGCAAGCAAGCAGGCAAATGAATGTGGCTCTACGTGGTATTCTCTACCACAATATAACATAGTAACAAGTAAAGTACCCCCGTCATGCTAAGTGGCGTATAGGGAATATGGTGTTCTATCTATCTATCTATTGACCTTTCGAGCCGTAGCCGGCCCATAGGGCATAGACCAAGATACTCCTTCTCTTATCTGAATTTTTGTTCTAGAAGTTTTCAATTCTTTTAAAAATATTTTATAAAATCTCACCATTTGTCTCTGTGGTGTTAGTGACCATAAATTTTACAGACATGTACATGATTTTTGGGGTAATGTGGTCGGTATTATGCCCGTGCCGCTTTACTTTCCCAGAAAATAATCCTGTACCCATTAAAGGCTGGGTAAACCAGAAGCCGTTGGTTGGGATCGAACCCTACGTCTTGTCACAACATAACATACTCACTTTATGTATGCTCTCGTCACGACCATGACCTCCCTCTGATGAACTAGTCTCTGTGCCGGTAACATATTTTTGCTTAAACTGCTCAATCATGGCATCTATTTTGGGGGTCATTAAAGTTGGCTGATTTGGTTCCTACAAAACATTGGAGACAAGATTCTTGTAAGAAACGAATCAAATGTAATTAAATTATGCATGGATTAGTGAAAACTAAGAGAGTCACAAAGACACAGACTTTCATTAATTTAATTGATGCTTGCAGTGAATAAAAGGGTGGAAATGACAGGTCAAAATCACTAACTTAGAACTATGGGAGAGTTCCAGACAAATACCAGTGGACAAAGAGATAGAGAAAAGATAATGGCACTGGATAGGACAGACACTTGTAGCTGTTAGGATCATCATCACTACACACTGGACGAAGCCATATGGTCTCCAATATCCCCCTTGAGAATTTTGAGAAAATCCTAGGAGAATCCTGGTCACATGCACAAACTCTGTAGCACAGCCTGAATTCCACAGTGTGGGTAGGTTTCTACTGTCAGTGTTGCCCTGGCAACGGTACATATTTGTGGCCTACTCTTTTCTATTTGAACTGCCAAGGGTTCTTTAACGTACACGAGTGCACGCAGGACCTCCTGTTTATTGCCGTTATCCAAGCAGGCTTGACATCAGATCTCACTACCACCATAGATTAAGTTTTGCTATTTTTGACAAATCTCCACCACTTTTGATGGACTTTGTCACCAGCTGATGTCATACCTCTAGACCTGGAAAGTAGGTGTACCAGATATGGGAATGTCCTGCTTACAGTGATGTTAATTCAGTCTAAAGTCTAGTCTAGCACAATTCACATACCCTCATTATAACAACTTTAAAACCACAACAACACAAACAGCAACACAAACGGCAACACAAATAGTAAAACAAACAATAACACAAACAGTAACACAAACAGCAACACAAACAGCAACACAAACAGTAACACAAACAGCAACACAAACAGTAACACAAACAGCAACACAAACAGTAACACAAACAGCAACACAAACAGTAACACAAACAGTAACACAAACAGCAACACAAACAGCAAAACAAACAGTAACACAAACAGCAACACAAACAGTAACACAAACAGCAGCACAAACAGTAACACAAACAGCAACACAAACAGTAACACAAACAGCAACACAAACAGTAACACAAACAGCAACACAAACAGCAACACAAACAGTAACACAAACAGCAACACAAACAGCAACACAAACAGCAGCACAAACAGTAACACAAACAGTAACACAAACAGCAACACAAACAGCAACACAAACAGCAGCACAAACAGCAACACAAACAGCAACACAAACAGCAACACAAACAGTAACACAAACAATAACACAAACAGCAACACAAACAGTAACATAAACAGTAACACAAACAGCAACACAAACAGTAACACAAACAATAACACAAACAGCAACACAAACAGTAACACAAACAATAACACAAACAGCAACACAAACAGTAACATAAACAATAACACAAACAGCAACACAAACAGTAACATAAACAGTAACACAAACAGCAACACAAACAGTAACATAAACAGTAACACAAACAGCAACACAAACAGCAACACAAACAGTAACACAAACAATAACACAAACAGTAACACAAACAGTAACATAAACAATAACACAAACAGCAACACAAACAGTAACACAAACAGCAACACAAACAGCAACACAAACAGCAACACAAACAGCAGCACAAACAGCAACACAAACAGCAACACAAACAGTAACATAAACAGTAACACAAACAGCAGCACAAACAGCAACACAAACAGCAACATAAACAGTAACACAAACAGCAACACAAACAGTAACACAAACAGCAGCACAAACAGTAACACAAACAGCAACATAAACAGTAACACAAACAGCAACACAAACAGCAGCACAAACAGCAACACAAACAGCAACACAAACAGTAACATAAACAGTAACACAAACAGCAGCACAAACAGCAACACAAACAGCAACACAAACAGTAACACAAACAGTAACACAAACAGCAACACAAACAGTAACACAAACAGTAACATAAACAGCAACACAAACAGTAACATAAACAGTAACACAAACAGCAACACAAACAGTAACATAAACAGTAACACAAACAGCAACACAAACAGTAACATAAACAGTAACACAAACAGCAACACAAACAGCAGCACAAACAGCAACACAAACAGCAACACAAACAGCAACACAAACAGCAACACAAACAGCAACACAAACAGCAACACAAACAGCAACACAAACAGTAACACAAACAGTAACACAAACAGTAACACAAACAGTAACACAAACAGTAACACAAACAGTAACACAAACAGTAACACAAACAGTAACACAAACAGTAACACAAACAGTAACACAAACAGTAACACAAACAGTAACACAAACACTCACCTCCTTGGATTGGTCCTTGTCCTCCAACATTAAAAACTGCAAGTAGGACTCCAAACCTGAAGGACAAACAAACTAAAGTTATGTCTGCACAATTTACACACACACACAATAAGCAACACATCTCTCAAAACACACATATATGCACACATGCACACACACACACACAGGCAGGCAGGCACGCATAAGGAACAAACACATCTCTCAATGCAACTTTTGTACACAGAAAACAGAAAAGATGAGAACACAAACTTCACTTATTACATTTGTACACAGAAAACAGAAAAGATGAGAACACAAACTTCACTTATTACTTTTGTACACAGAAAACAGAAAAGATGAGAACACAAACTTCACTTATTACTTTTGTACACAGAAAACAGAAAAGATGAGAACACAAACTTCACTTATTACTTTTGTACACAGAAAACAGAAAAGATGAGAACACAAACTTCACTTATTACTTTTGTACACAGAAAACAGAAAAGATGAGAACACAAACTTCACTTATTACTTTTGTACACAGAAAACAGAAAAGATGAGAACACAAACTTCACTTATTACTTTTGTACACAGAAAACAGAAAAGATGAGAACACAAACTTCACTTATTACTTTTGTACACAGAAAACAGAAAAGATGAGAACACAAACTTCACTTATTACTTTTGTACACAGAAAACAGAAAAGATGAGAACACAAACTTCACTTATTACTTTTGTACACAGAAAACAGAAAAGATGAGAACACAAACTTCACTTATTACTTTTGTACACAGAAAACAGAAAAGATGAGAACACAAACTTCACTTATTACTTTTGTACACAGAAAACAGAAAAGATGAGAACACAAACTTCACTTATTACTTTTGTACACAGAAAACAGAAAAGATGAGAACACAAACTTCACTTATTACTTTTGTACACAGAAAACAGAAAAGATGAGAACACAAACTTCACTTATTACTTTTGTACACAGAAAACAGAAAAGATGAGAACACAAACTTCACTTATTACTTTTGTACACAGAAAACGGAAAAGATGAGAACACAAACTTCACTTATTACTTTTGCACACAGAAAACAGAAAAGATGAGAACACAAACTTCACTTATTACTTTTGTACACAGAAAACAGAAAAGATGAGAACACAAACTTCACTTATTACTTTTGTACACAGAAAACAGAAAAGATGAGAACACAAACTTCACTTATTACTTTTGTACACAGAAAACAGAAAAGATGAGAACACAAACTTCACTTATTACTTTTGTACACAGAAAACAGAAAAGATGAGAACACAAACTTCACTTATAACTTTTGGGAACCTGCCCTGGGTTCCATAGCAATGACCATTCTCTTTATCAAAACTGGAGTGGATTTCCATCAGAAGAACCTCCCATAAAGTCAAAGGAAAAATGCACCCACAAGTGTCACAAAACAAGAACCCACCACTTTAGAGTCAAATACCTGATCATCATCATCGAGTGCCATCTCCGCAATGAAGGTTGGCTACCATGGATCGCCACTCCACTCTATTTCTTGCTTTGATGGTGCAGGTTGTCATAGATTGACTTGTCCATCTTTTGATGTTACTCGTCCATATTAGTCTTGGTCTGCCTCTGCCTCTTTTACCTTGTATTTTCCCTTCCAATATTACTTTTAGTAGGCTGTTGTGTCTTTTAACGTGCCCCAAAAATTTTATTTGTCTTGTCTTAATTGTATTTAGTAGTTCTCTTTTTATTTTCAGTTGTTTTAAAACTTCATCGTTTGTTTTCTTTTCTTTCCATCCAATTCTACCTATTCTTCTATAAATCCACATTTCAAAGGCTTCAATTTTCTGTTCTGTTTTCTTGCTTAATGTCCATGTTTCTGCACCACACAGGAATATTGAGAAGATGTAACATTTTGCTATTCTTTAGTTTCAGCCCTGCTGATATTTGTTTTGTTGTTAGTATATTTTTCATGGCATTAAAATTACTTTTTGCCATTCCTATTCTTTTGTTTATTTCAATTTTACATTTTCAATCACTGGTTATAGTATGTCCAAGGTAGTTGTAACTCTGAACTGTCTCCAGATGTATTCCCTCAACTGTGATATTTACTTGCAGGTCTTGAGAATTTTCTTTGTTTATGAATTATAAAGTAAATAGATTGTATTTACAGTGTATAGATTGAACAAGCTTGGTGATAGGATGCATCCTTGTCTTACTCCTCTTTTTATGTCCATGGGTGTAGAGTTCTCCTTGTTATATCTTTTTATTGCTGTTTACTCCCAGTACAAATTACATATTAGTCGTATGTCTGTGTCGTCTAGATTTATATCCTTTAGGCAGTCTATAAGTTGGTTATGGTGTATTCTATCGAAAGCTTTGGTGTAGTCTATGAAGCAGGTATATATTGGTATGTTTACTTCTATGTACTTTTCAATCAATCTTCTCATGCTAAATATGACTTCTTTTGTCCCACTGTTTTTCCTGAATCCAAATTGTTGCTCATCTAATTCAGTATTGATTTTATTTTGATTCCTTACCTGTATAACTTTTAGTAAAATTTTTGTAACATGGCTCATTAGGCTTATTGTTCTGAAGTCACTGCATTCAACTGCACCATTCTTTTTAGGCAATGCAATGAAAGTTGATGTTTTTAGTTTGTTTGGTATGTATCCTGTATGGTATATGTCATTGCAAATGTCTGTGATCATTTCGACGCCAAACTCTTCTACAGCCTGTATCATCTCTATCTGTATATAGTCAGGCCCTGCTGCCTTTCCTTTTTTCATTGTTTTTATGGCTTTTTCTACTTCAGATTTCAGGATTTTATAGTTGTATGTACATTTTATGAATGGCTTTTTGTCCCTTTCGTCATGAAATAATTCTGTTATATATTCCTGCCATCTACCTATTATACCTTTGTTGTCTGTTAGCATTCTTCCCTCTTTGTTTGCAATACATATGTTTCCTGCAGCTTTTTTGTCTTTATTAGTCATTTTCTTTATTTCTGTGTGGATCTCTCTTAAGTTTTGTTTACTTTCCATAGTTTCGACTTCTAGACATCTTTGGTTGAGCCAGTCTTCTTTTGCCTTTTTGCACATTCTCCGTATTTCATTGTCTATATCCTTGTATCTGGCAGTGTTTTTCGTTCGTCTTCTTTCTTCCATTTTTTCTAAGATTTTGTCAGTTATTCATTTTTGTTTTTTGTTACTTTCCTTTTTGGGCAAGGTGGTGCAGGATTCTTGTATGCTGTTTTTTATGCATTGCCATTTTGTTGTGACTTTTTCCTCAGGATTTTCTCTTCTGTACTGCTCAATCCCCTCTTCTAGTAGCTTCTGATATGTGTTCTTTACTTGTACAGTATAAGTTTCTTGTACATCTTTCTGGTTTAATGCTGTTATATCTATTGATGTTGCTGAATTAGTTTTTTGTTTGTTTCTCTTTAATTTGATTTTCATTGTTATCATTACAGGATTGTGATCTGAATTAATATCTGCTCCTGGGTAGGTTTTGGCTTTCTTGACGCTGTTCCTAAATCTGTCTTTTATCATTATGTAATCTATTTGATTCCTCTTCTTGTCTCCAGAGCTTTTCCATGTGTATAGTTTCCTTTTCTCTTGCTCAAAGAAGGTGTCACATATTATCAGCCTGTTTTCTTCACAAAATTGTATTAATCTTTCTCCTCTGTTATTTCTTTTTCCTAAACCATGATTTCCTATAATGGTCTTATATTTACCTTTTCGTTTAACTTTAGCGTTCATATCACCCATTATAATCAAGATGTCTGATGATTTCACTTGCTTCATAACTGTGTTTAGATCTTCATAGTATGCCTCTATTTGTTCATCTGTATAGTCTTGAGTAGGTGCGTATGTCTGTATTATTGCTATGTCAAATGGTTTTGCCTTCATTTTTAATAGTATAATCCTATCATTGTATGTCCACTGGGTATTTATATATTTTTGTAGCTCTCGTTTTGTTAGTATGCCTACTCCTCTTTGATGTTCTGTTGTGTTACTTGAATATATAAATGTATATTTATCATCTTGTATGTATCCACTTTCTTTCCATCTTGTTTCTGATATGCCTAAGATATCTATGTTTAATCGCTCTGCTTCTACCATTAGATTTTCTAATTTTCCTTGTTGGTATAAGGTCATAACATTCCATGTAGCTATTTTTAATTCGTTCTTAAAACAATAGTTAGAATTTCTCTCCATGGCTTTCTTTGGAGTGTTACGTGATGAGGCTCCAATCTCTTTCACAGGTCTGCCATATTCGTCTTTACCTGATAATAATGAAAATAAAATAGACACCCACAAGTGCCGCAAGGAAGGACCCACAAGTGCCACAAAAAAAGGACCCACAAATGCCACAAGGAAGGACCCACAAGAAGGAAGGACCTACAAGTGCCATAAGGAAGTACCTATAAGTGTCACAAAGAAGAACCCACAAGTCAGGACCTACAAGAGCCACAAAGAAGTACCTACACGAAGGACCTACAAGTGCCACAAAGAATTACAAACAATAAGGAAGGACCCACAAGTGCCACAAAAATGGACCCACAAGTGCCACAGAGAAGTACAAACAATAAGGAAGGACCCACAAGTGCCACATGGAAGTATCAACAAGGAAGGATCAACAAGGAAGGACCCACAAGTGCCACAAAGAAGTACAAACAACAAGGAAGGATCCACAAGTACCACAAGAAAGGACCCACAAGTGCCACAAGGAATTACAAACAATATGGAAGAACCAACAAGTGCCACAAAAATGGACCCACAAGTGCCACAATGAAGTATCAACAAGGAAGGATCCACAAGTGCCACAAAGAAGTACAAACAACAAGGAAGGACCCACAAGTGCCACAAGGAAGTATCAACAAAGAAGGATCAACAAGGAAGGACCCACAAGTGCCACAAAGAAGTACAAACAACAAGGAAGGACCCACAAGTGCCACAAAGAAGTACAAACAACAAGGAAGGACCCACAAGTGCCACAAGGTAGTATCAACAAGGAAGGACCCACAAGTGCCACAAAGAAGTACAAAAAAATAAGGAAGGACTCACAAGTGCCACAAGGTAGTATCAACAAGGAAGGGCCCACAAGTGCCACAAAGAAGTACAAACAACATGGAAGGACCCACAAGTGCCACAAAGAAGTACAAACAACAAGGAAGGACCCACAAGTGCCACAAAGAAGTACAAACAACAAGGAAGGGCCCACAAGTGCCACAAAGAAGTACAAACAACATGGAAGGGCCCACAAGTGCCACAAGGAAATATCAAGGACCCACCTTTCTGGAGCCAAATACTAAAATACTATTGAACATAAAACAGACCTGGAATACTGGACAAATCACCAACAGCCAAGGTCAGCTTGCCCTGTTTGTTGACACCATTCACAGACTGCAGATGTGGCAGATTTGACCAGAGCTCATTCACATATCCTGGATAACATGAGAACAAGAAAGAATAAATCATAATTCAATCACAAAAACAGGTCAATAACTTACTGCCACCAATAACTTTGCTTCTTCTTCTTTACTTCCTCTTGTACTCCTTCAGACATCAAGGGAGATATTAAGTTCTGGTTCTTTCTTCACTTCCTCTTGTACTCCTTCAGACATCAAGGGAGATATTAAGTTCTGGTTCTTTCTTCACTTCCTCTTGTACTCCTTCAGACATCAAGGGAGATATTAAGTTCTGGTTCTTTCTTCACTTCCTCTTGTACTCCTTCAGGCTACAAGGGAGATATTAAGTTCTGGTTCTTTCTTCACTTCCTCTTGTACTCCTTCAGACATCAAGGGAGATATTAAGTTCTGGTTCTTTCTTCACTTCCTCTTGTACTCCTTCAGACATCAAGGGAGATATTAAGTTCTGGTTCTTTCTTCACTTCCTCTTGTACTCCTTCAGGCTACAAGGGAGATATTAAGTTCTAGTTCTTTCTTCACTTCCTCTTGTACTCCTTCAGACATCAAGGGAGATATTAAGTTCTGGTTCTTTCTTCACTTCCTCTTGTACTCCTTCAGACATCAAGGGAGATATTAAGTTCTAGTTCTTTCTTCACTTCCTCTTGTACTCCTTCAGACATCAAGGGAGATATTAAGTTCTAGTTCTTTCTTCACTTCCTCTTGTACTCCTTCAGGCTACAAGGGAGATATTAAGTTCTGGTTCTTTCTTCACTTCCTCTTGTACTCCTTCAGACATCAAGGGAGATATTAAGTTCTAGTTCTTTCTTCACTTCCTCTTGTACTCCTTCAGACATCAAGGGAGATATTAAGTTCTGGTTCTTTCTTCACTTCCTCTTGTACTCCTTCAGACATCAAGGGAGATATTAAGTTCTGGTTCTTTCTTCACTTCCTCTTGTACTCCTTCAGACATCAAGGGAGATATTAAGTTCTGGTTCTTTCTTCACTTCCTCTTGTACTCCTTCGGGTGTCAAGGGAGATCCAAAGTTCTAGTTCTCATCATTCTGACAGCTTCAGCCATTACCAATTGATGATGTAACATTTCTTTAGTATTGTCTGTCCATCTTACTCTGGGTCTGCCTCTTTCCCTTCTCTTATTTTAATATATGCTTTGTATGGTAAGGAATCACACAGCGTTCTTTCTAGATGAGCAAACCAGTTTATTTGTTGTGTCTGTATGTAGCTTAGGATTGGTTCAATGCCTACTCTTTCTCTTATAATATCATTTCTTATTGTGCCTTTTCTGGCTACTCCAAGTGCTTTTCTCAAACACCACATCTCAGTGGTGACAAGCTTTCTTTTATGCTTAGTTGTGAGTGACCATGTTTGACGTTGATAGCACAGAATGGGAATGAATATTCTCTGTATGAGATGTTTCTTGGTGACAGCATTCCTCACAGAGTCAAATCTTAGATGTGAAGAGAGCTGCAGCAAAGTCGACGTTGAAAATAAATACAAACATTATGTTAAATAACAATCTGGATATAAACAGGGATATTTAATCAAATTGATATTTCAGGGAAAAAAGGGATGTAGAAAATTAGGATGTGGATAAAAATGAGAAGATGAGCGCAGAATGAGATGGATAAATATAAGTTTATTGGGTCAAGACGCCTCAGCAACTGAGTTGACAGCTTGTGTCTAGGTCAGCATCGGTGAACAACAAAGCTGATCAAGACCTACTCCACCTCCCAAGGTTTCCTCCTAGCAATAGACTGATCAGTCTGTCCAAACCTGTAGGGATCAAAGAAAGAATGGAACCCAGACATCACATGTGCTGAAGTCCCATGTGTTGGGTCAAAAGACGCAGATATCCCAGTAATGTTGCAAACTACAACACAATGAATCTACGCCCCCTTAAGGTCAAACGGTGAAGGAGTAGTTGTCAGGTGAACGGCAAAGGAAAGAATTAAAATCTGAAGACTTGGTAAAAACATCGGATATCAACAAATACTGAGAATCAACAAATATTTGAATGAGCAATAACTATCACATGAAGAAAAACATGGGGTAAATACTCAAATTGATGTGTCAGTGATAAGTGGTACATCAGCAAAAGCTATGACATAAGAAAAAATGGGAAGAGATAAGAACAGAGCAGGGGAATGCACAAAACTTGGATATCAGAAAATATTGGGAACAATATTAATTGTCATTAAAAAAATAAGTCTATTTACTTTGTTTTTCTTCTTCTCTACATGTCTTAAATATGCCAAGCACTGGCCACTCTTTAGTGTTGATTCTTTGCTTTATCCCACGTGGCAGTGGATGAGATAAGATTACACAGGTAATCAAGTTGTAGCATCTGAACTGTCTTAACTCCTTCAATACGTTGGCTAATTAACTTTGGGAGTGAAATGGACACAGTGTATTACGACAGTCTTGCGGGAGAAAACAAAACAAGACATGTTGTAGCCTACCTACGGCCTTCCTTACAAAACAAGACATGTTGTAGCCTACCTACGGCCTTCCTTACAAAACAAGACATGTTGTAGCCTACCTACGGCCTTCCTTACAAAACAAAACATGTTGTAGCCTACCTACGGCCTTCCTTACAAAACAAGACATGTTGTAGCCTACCTACAGCCTTCCTTACAAAACAAGACATGTTGTAGCCTACCTACAGCCTTCCTTACAAAACAAAACATGTTGTAGCCTACCTACAGCCTTCCTTACAAAACAAAACATGTTGTAGCCTACCTACAGCCTTCCTTACAAAACAAGACATGTTGTAGCCTACCTACAGCCTTCCTTACAAAACAAGACATGTTGTAGCCTACCTACAGCCTTCCTTACAAAACAAGACATGTTGTAGCCTACCTACGGCCTTCCTTACAAAACAAAACATGTTGTAGCCTACCTACGGCCTTCCTTACAAAACAAAACATGTTGTAGCCTACCTACAGCCTTCCTTACAAAACAAAACATGTTGTAGCCTACCTACAGCCTTCCTTACAAAACAAAACATGTTGTAGCCTACCTACGGCCTTCCTTACAAAACAAGACATGTTGTAGCCTACCTACGGCCTTCCTTACAAAACAAGACATGTTGTAGCCTACCTACGGCCTTCCTTACAAAACAAGACATGTTGTAGCCTACCTACGGCCTTCCTTACAAAACAAAACATGTTGTAGCCTACCTACGGCCTTCCTTACAAAACAAGACATGTTGTAGCCTACCTACAGCCTTCCTTACAAAACAAGACATGTTGTAGCCTACCTACAGCCTTCCTTACAAAACAAAACATGTTGTAGCCTACCTACAGCCTTCCTTACAAAACAAAACATGTTGTAGCCTACCTACAGCCTTCCTTACAAAACAAAACATGTTGTAGCCTACCTACAGCCTTCCTTACAAAACAAGACATGTTGTAGCCTACCTACAGCCTTCCTTACAAAACAAGACATGTTGTAGCCTACCTACGGCCTTCCTTACAAAACAAAACATGTTGTAGCCTACCTACGGCCTTCCTTACAAAACAAGACATGTTGTAGCCTACCTACAGCCTTCCTTACAAAACAAAAACAAACAATAGGACACAGAGCAGGAGAAAGATAATAAGACGAAACTTCAAGATGGAAAGATGGAATGAACAGTGAAGTAAATATAATTCTCTTTCTTGATGGCGTTCGTCCGATGGCAATTAAAGGAACTGATAGGCCTCTATGTCACCCGTCCTTAAGAGGATGTTAAATGGGCATAGATGCCTTGTGTAGTGCTTTATGTCTAGTGTAGTGCTTTATGTCTTGTGTAGTGCTTTATGTCTTATGTAGTGCTTTATGTCTAGTGTAGTGCTTTATGTCTTGTGTAGTGCTTTATGTCTAGTGTAGTGCTTTATGCCTTATGTAGTGCTTTATGTCTAGTGTAGTGCTTTATGTCTTGTGTAGCGCTTTATGTCTAGTGTAGTGCTTTATGTCTTGTCTAGTGCTTTATGTCTTGTGTAGTGCTTTATGTCTTGTGTAGTGCTTTATGTCTTGTGTAGTGCTTTATGTCTTGTGTAGTGCTTTATGTCTAGTGTAGTGCTTTATGCCTTATGTAGTGCTTTATGTCTAGTGTAGTGCTTTATGTCTTGTGTAGCGCTTTATGTCTAGTGTAGTGCTTTATGTCTTGTCTAGTGCTTTATGTCTTGTGTAGTGCTTTATGTCTTGTGTAGTGCTTTATGTCTTGTGTAGTGCTTTATGTCTTGTCTAGTGCTTTATGCCTTGTGTAGTGCTTTATGCCTAGTGTAGTGCTTTATGTCTTGTGTAGTGCTTTATGTCTAGTGTAGTGCTTTATGCCTTGTCTAGTGCTTTATGTCTTGTGTAGTGCTTTATGCCTTGTGTAGTGCTTTATGCCTAGTGTAGTGCTTTATGTCTTGTGTAGTGCTTTATGTCTAGTGTAGTGCTTTATGCCTTGTGTAGTGCTTTATGTCTTGTGTAGTGCTTTATGCCTTGTGTAGTGCTTTATGTCTAGTGTAGTGCTTTATGTCTTGTGTAGTGCTTTATGTCTTGTGTAGTGCTTTATGTCTTGTGTAGTGCTTTATGTCTTGTGTAGTGCTTTATGTCTTGTGTAGTGCTTTATGTCTTGTGTAGTGCTTTATGTCTTGTGTAGTGCTTTATGTCTTGTGTAGTGCTTTATGCCTTGTGTAGTGCTTTATGCCTTATGTAGTGCTTTATGTCTTGTGTAGTGCTTTATGCCTTGTGTAGTGCTTTATGTCTTATGTAGTGCTTTATGCCTTGTGTAGTGCTTTATGCCTTGTGTAGTGCTTTATGCCTTGTGTAGTGCTTTATGCCTTATGTAGTGCTTTATGCCTTGTGTAGTGCTTTATGCCTTATGTAGTGCTTTATGTCTTATGTAGTGCTTTATGCCTTGTGTAGTGCTTTATGCCTAGTGTAGTGCTTTATGCCTTGTGTAGTGCTTTATGCCTTGTGTAGTGCTTTATGCCTTATGTAGTGCTTTATGTCTTATGTAGTGCTTTATGTCTTGTGTAGTGCTTTATGCCTTATGTAGTGCTTTATGCCTTATGTAGTGCTTTATGTCTTGTGTAGTGCTTTATGCATTGTGTAGTGCTTTATGCCTTATGTAGTGCTTTATGCCTTATGTAGTGCTTTATGCATTGTGTAGTGCTTTATGCCTTGTCTAGTGCTTTATGCCTTGTGTAGTGCTTTATGCCTACTTCAGCACTGCATTTTTGAGCATTGGATTGTCTTCCCTCTTTGACTGGCTATTCTGTTTTTAGAGGCACCATGAAGAGGTGGAGCAGGATCTGGATGGTTCTGGTTCATTGATTCTGCCACAAGCCATCAGCTACAAGTCTGTGGCAGCTTCCAGCTCTCTTACTGTCTGAATGGTTCTGGTTCATCGATTCTGCCGCAAGCCATCAGCTACAAGTCTGTGGCAGCTTCCAGCTCTCTTGCTGTCAGTCACCTTGCCTCCAAATATATTTTTAGAACTGAGCTACCAGTGAGATCCCAGTCCTCACATGAAGGTGACACAGAATGACCCTGAATAACAAGATAGGGGAGCATAAGGTGCTAAAACTAGGCAAGCACATATGAGTGACAATTTCAGCACACATTTAACAGGCAACTTACATGGCTAGCTTACCTGGCACATGGCACAGCGGATTGCTGGAGCCATCTTTACTCAGAACTAAACCACGCAAGGTGTGCACATTTCTCAAGGACTGCACTAAATGTTTCATTTCTCGGAGCTTGTTACCATGAAGTATAATATGTTGCAAATGATACGATGGATGAGAAAAAGCAGCCAGACCACTGATATCCTCAATCTGGTTGTAGCCTAAATCCAATCTTTCTAAAGACCTGCAGTCAACATGAAATGTTTGGAATAATTAATGTTGGAATATTTGTCAATAAATCTCAACTCTAGGACAATATATTTTTTATAATAATGCGAATATGGTCATTTCCAGTAACAATGCATTATTTACATTTTTACTACACACTTTTTAGCAATCAGTTTTAGTTCAATGATACATGTTATCATAAGAAAGAAAATTGATTCATTTGGAACAAAATGCTACAGAACAATCCTTAACATACCTTAGATAGAGTAGTGAAGGCTTGTTCAGATTTAAACATTACCAAGACCTTGGATAGAGCAGTGAAGGCTTGTTCAGATTTAAACATTACCAAGACCTTAGATAGAGCAGTGAAGGCTTGTTCAGATTTAAACATTACCAAGACCTTAGATAGAGCAGTGAAGGCATGTTCAGATTTAAACATTACCAAGACCTTAGATAGAGCAATGAAGGCATGTTCAGATTTAAACATTACCAAGACCTTAGATAGAGCAATGAAGGCATGTTCAGATTTAAACATTACCAAGACCTTAGATAGAGCAGTGAAGGCATGTTCAGATTTAAACATTACCAAGACCTTAGATAGAGCAATGAAGGCATGTTCAGATTTAAACATTACCAAGACCTTAGATAGAGCAATGAAGGCATGTTCAGATTTAAACATTACCAAGACCTTGGATAGAGCAGTGAAGGCATGTTCAGATTTAAACATTACCAAGACCTTGGATAGAGCAATGAAGGCATGTTCAGATTTAAACATTACCAAGACCTTAGATAGAGCAGTGAAGGCTTGTTCAGATTTAAACATTACCAAGACCTTAGATAGAGCAGTGAAGGCTTGTTCAGATTTAAACATTACCAAGACCTTAGATAGAGCAGTGAAGGCATGTTCAGATTTAAACATTACCAAGACCTTGGATAGAGCAGTGAAGGCATGTTCAGATTTAAACATTACCAAGACCTTAGATAGAGCAGTGAAGGCTTGTTCAGATTTAAACATTACCAAGACCTTAGATAGAGCAGTGAAGGCTTGTTCAGATTTAAACATTACCAAGACCTTGGATAGAGCAGTGAAGGCATGTTCAGATTTAAACATTACCAAGACCTTGGATAGAGCAGTGAAGGCATGTTCAGATTTAAACATTACCAAGAACTGGCTTATAATCACCATTCTCTGAGGAAATGAAAATTCTATATATATATATATATATGGCCACGTCAAAAGACACAGCGAAAGAACTATAATGGAAGGTATTGTTCCTGGGTGACACATCAGGGGCAGACCAAGAAGAAGGTGGTTTCAAGACATCAAGGAGATCTTGAAAATGACAACAGTGGGAGATTAGGCTAGGCATATAGATTCTTTCGGATGGCCTATGGTGAATGTAATATTCTACAAAAAGACATGTGCCTGATGATGATGATCTATTTTATTCATTATACTGAGACTGAATTACGATAGGGGGGTAGAGTTCTGCCCTACCAAAGGAGGAATAAGACGTCCCTGGACACCCCTGGGCAAGGTGGAGCTCCCGTTTAGCCCCCCTATCAGGGTTATGTGAAGCCATTGGAGCAGGTGGTGGATAGTGTTGTGGGAGCAGCCGACAAGTAGTGCCAGTTATGATCCCCACGCCGCGATGGCAGGCAGAGGATCTCATGTATAGAGACAATGTCTGCAATCTCCGACTAGTAGTCACTGCCAAGAAGGAAAGGAATGGCAAACTACCTTCTTATATTGCCTGGAATAATCATGACAAACTACAACTTTATATTTACAGCTAACGACGTTAATGGGAACTTCCCAGCCACCTCGTCCGGTAGGGAGCGTCATGTGCTACAGGTGACACCCGATCGTCATCATGCTACTGTATGCAAGATCAAAAATAAAGAGACACTAGCAATAGGAACTTGGAACATTAGATCAGCATTCCAGGTTGGAAAACTAGAAAACATCAGCTAAGAAATGAAGAGAATGAAATTGAACATCTTGGGACTATGTGAAATGAGATGGAAAGGAGCAGGATTATTACAACACGACAGTGGAAATGTAATTTACTCTGGGGGAACCACACACGAAAGAGGAGTAGGCATCATGTTATATAGAGAAAGAAGCAAAACAGTGAAAGGATTTTGGCCAGTATCAGACAGAATTCTGCTAGTAAATTGAGAGGCAGACAAATGGATATCAACATAATTCAAGTTTATGCACCAACAAGTAATAGCGAAGAAGAAGACATTGACACAATTTATTATGAAGAGCTAGAGGCGACCATGGAACAGTGTAAATCCCAAGAAATAACTATTATATCAGGGGATTTCAATGCAAAGGTGGGAACAGCTAAAGTGCAAAATGTGACTGGGGGGCATGGCCTTGGCGAGACGAATGACAGAGGGGATAGATTGGGCAAAGACACATGAAATGATTATAGGTAACACCTTGTTCAAACAACACCCTAGGCGACTATGGACATGGCAAAGCCCAGACAAAAAAGTACAAAATCAAGTTGATTTTATACTGGTACAGAGAAGATTCAGGAATCGGCTAATATCTGTTAAAACAAGGCCAGGTGCAGATTGCAATAGTGACCATGTACCAGTAGTTGAAAAGATAGGAATAAAACTGCAGAAGGCACAGAAATCACCAAGAAATATAAAATTAGAACTAGATATGCTAAGAGTAGATAAACAGATGAGTGATAAGAACAGCGCGATAGTACATAATAGATATAATGCTATTGAGAAAATACAGGACATCCAGGAGCAGTGGGAAATGCTCAAACAATCGATTCAACAAACATCAAAAGAAGTTATACCAGTGACTAAAAGAATCAACAAAAAGAAATGGATGACAAGAAATATTACAACTAATGGACGAAAGAAGAAAACATAAGAAAGAAGAATGGACATACAAAATATTGCACAAAGAGATCCAGAACAAGTGCAGAGAAGCAAAGGAAGAATGGTTAAAACAGAAATGTGAAGAAATGGAAAAACAACAAAAGAAAGACTCACAATTTATCCACAATCAGTTAAAAGAATTAACAGGAAGAAAATAAGTCAAAGTTTCAGGATGTGTGAAATCAAAGGAAGGAAATATAATAATGGGACAGGAGAAGACAATGGAAAGATGGACTGAATATATCAGTCAACTCTATGATGATGAAAGACCAGAATTAAACAATTCAAATGAAGACACAGGACCACCAATAATGCAGAGTGAAGTGGAGGACACAATTCAACACATGAAAAGAGGCAAAGCTCCAGGTCCCGACAATATAACAATCGAAGAGATAAATGCATTAGGAGAGCTGGGAGTACAAGTCATAACAAAATTACTCAATGACATATATAACACTGGACACATACCTAAGATCTACTAAAATCTATCTTTGTAGCCATACCGAAGAAGTCAGGCGCCACTGATTGTGAAGACCATCGCACTATTAGTCTCATGAGCCATATGACTAAAATATTACTAAGAATCATCATGAGATGTGTAAGGAACAAAATAAAACCAGAAATAAGTGAGGAACAATGTGGATTTGCGGAAGGAAAGGGCACCAATAATGCAATATACATCTTAAGAACATTGATAGAAAGATCTATAGAGGTAAAGAAAGATCTATATATGTGCTTTATAGACCACACGAAAGCATTTGACAAAGTAAAGCATGTGGAAATAATAAATATGCTGGAAAAATTAAACAATGATGGCAAGGATCTGCGAATCATAAAAAACATGTACTGGCAACAAACAGCAGCTATACGAATTAACAACCAGATAGGACAATTCTAATATATAAAGCAAGGAGTCAGACAAGGCTGTGTTCTGTCGCCGGATTTGCTTTCACTTTACAGTGAATATATTATGAGAGCAATAGTAGACAAAAAAGGAATTGAAGTCAACGGTTACAACATAAATAATTTACGATATGTGGATGACACAGTCTTAATAGCAGAGACAGAGAATGAGCTACAAGAAATAAAAGATATAATAGTAAAAGAAAGCAACAAGAAAGGTCTCAGTCTAAATAGTAAGAAAACAGAAGTAATGGTTATATCGAAGAAACAATCATCACCATCATGCAGCATAAAAATAAACGAGACAAATCTGAAACAAGTGCAACGTTTGAAATACTTGGGCACAATAATAACATCAGATGGAAGATGCAACACAGAAATAAAAAGCAAAATAGCTCAGGCCAAAACAGCATTTCAGAAAATGAAAAATATCTTATGTAACAAATCTATGTTAATAGAAATGAGAAAGAGAGTTCATCGATGCTATATAAAACCAATTCTGACCTATGGAAGCGAATCATGGACAATAGACAAACAAATGAAAAGACGATTAGAGGCCACAGAGATGGAATTTCTCAGAAGAATGTTGAAAGTTCCCTAGACAGCTAAAAAGACTAATGAGAAAGTTCTCAAAGAGGCCAACACAAAAAGGGAGCTCTTAAAAAACATCAGAAAGAAGCAATCAACATTCTTTTTGGGCACATCATGAGAAGAGGAAAGTTGGAATACTTGGTTACAACTGGCAAAATAAAAGGAAAGAGAGATTGCGGATGACAAAGAGAGAAAATACTGGATAGCTTGGTGTCATGGCATAGAAAACAGTCAACAACAGAACTGATATGATGCACTGTGGATAGAAGATTGTGGAAGGACATGATCGCCAACGCCAACTGGTACGGCACATGATGATGATGATACTGATACGCCATATATATATTAAGCAACAAACATTTAAATCACATGTTTTTAACATCAATAAACTTTTAGCTGTTTTAATTTGTACTAACATAAAAATTTGGATCACACATTTTCAAAATTAATAAAAAAAATTGGATCACACATTTTCAGAAATAATATGTTTTATCATCACATATTTTCAGTTGCAAAGAAACCATATTTAATTAATAAAAGACTCTTAGATGGCATATCTGAAGTAAAAATACACTTCTAGATCAAACAAATAACACCAGGGCTAAAACTAAGAATAGCAAAATGTTATATCATCTCAATATTCCTGTGTGGTGCAGAAACATGGATATAAGACAAGAAAAAAGAACAGAAAATTGAAACCTTTAAAATGTGGATTTATAGAAGAATAGGTAGAATTGAATGGAAAGAAAAAAAAACAAATGATGAAATCTTAAAACAACTAACAATGAAAAGAGAACTACTAAACACAATTCAATCAAGACAAATTAGATTTTTGAGGCATGTTAAAACACACAGCAGCCTACTAAAAGTAATCTTAGAAGGGAAAATACAAGGTAAAAGACGCAGAGGCAGACCAAGACTAACATGGACGAGTAACATCAAAAGAAGGACAAGTCAACCTATGACAACCTGCACCATCAAAGCAAGAGACAGAGTTAAATAGCACTCCTTGGTGGCCAACCTTGGATGTGGAGACAGCACTCAATGATGATGATGAGATCAGACATATTATTCAGCAATAAAAGTAGAAGTAGCAAATCTAAAGCCAACATGAAGAAGCAGAAATATCAGCATAGATAGATTTAAAACACTCTCTAGCAGCAGTATGTTTCTATCTACCTGCACAGCAGGGACACTTACAGCAGAAGTTAACAAAAACATGGACATTTACAGCAGAACTCCACATAGACATGGACACTTACAGCAGAACTTCACATAGACATGGACATTTACAGCAGAACTTCACAAAGACATGGACATTTACAGCAGAACTTCACAAAGACATGGACATTTACAGCAGAACTCCACATAAACATGGACATTTACAGCAAAACTCCACATAGACATTGACATTTACAACAGAACTTCACATAGACATGAACATTTACAATAGAACTCAGCAAAAACATGGATATTTACAGCAGAACACCACAAAAACATGGACATTTACAGCAAAACTCCACATAGACATGGACATTTACAATAGAACTCCACAAATACATGGATATTTACAGCAAAACTCCACATAGACATGGACATTTACAGAACCCCACAAAGACATGGACATTTACAGAACTCCACAAAGACATGGACATTTAGATCAGAATCCCACAAAGACATGGACATTTACACCAGAACTTCACAAAGACATGGACATTTACACCAGAACTTCACAAAGACATGGACATTTACCACAGAAAGACATGGACATTTACACAAGAACACAAGAACTCCACAAAGATATGGATATTTACAACAGAAAGACATGGACATTTACACCAGTACTTCACTAAGACACAGATATTTACAACAGAAAGACATGGACATTTACACCAGTACTTCACTAAGACATGGATATTTACAACAGAAAGACATGGACATTTACACCAGTACTTCACTAAGACATGGATATTTACAACAGAAAGACATGGACATTTACACCAGTACTTCACTAAGACTTGGATATTTACAACAGAAAGACATGGACATTTACACCAGTACTTCACTAAGACTTGGATATTTACAACAGAAAGACATGGACATTTACACCAGTACTTCACTAAGACTTGGATATTTACAACAGAAAGACATGGACATTTACACCAGTACTTCACTAAGACATGGATATTTACAACAGAACAAACAAAGGAGTTGTTGGAGCACCACTGACAGACTGTCAACCTTCTCCATCTCTACCTTCAGTCATTCTTTAGGACTCTGCAAAGTCAAAGCCTTCCACCCTTTGCTATTACCTTCCCAGTTCTTTCTCTGTCAACCTCTTCTTGCTCCTTTCACAATTCCTTGTACAATAGTCTTTTCTAGACCAGACTATCGTGACAATACCATTTCATTTTGTGTTTCTTCAAAATCCTTAAAAGACCATCATGTACTCTGATTGTACTGCTTGTTGTATTCTTCTATGAACTTTTTTCATTTATGATATCACAAACCCCAAATTGAAAGTAAAATTTTACAATTATTATTTTAGTTTCAAATATTCATATAATATATATATATATAGAACAATATTAAAACAGGTAAATGAATTTAAATATCTGGGAACAATGTTAACCTCAGATGGTAGATGTACAACAGGGGGTGAAAGGCAGATGGCTCAGGCAAAAGCAATGTTTAAAAAAATGGGGGAAGATACTGTGCAATCCATTTTTGACAATAGAAACAAGAAAAAGTTCTTAAATGTTATGTAGAGCCAGTGTTAACATATGGATGTGAATCATGGACAAAAGGACAACAAACAAGACAAGCACTGGAAGTTGTAGAATTGTGATTTTACAGAAGAGTGTTGAGAATACCATGGACAGCTAAGAAGAGTAATGAAAATGTTCTGAAAGAGGCCAAAGCAATAAGAGAGCTAATTTCCAATATTAGGAAGAAACAATCATCATTTTTGACCATGTAATGAGAATGGTACAACTGGAATATATTGTGACAACTGGGAAAATTGAGGGACGAAGAGATAGAGGGAAGCACAGAGAAAAGATTCCAGACAGCTTAAGAGAATGACTTGGCAGAAAGTCAACAACAGAAATGATAAATAATTGTTGAGATCAAAAGTTGTGGAGTGACATGTTCACCTATGCCAGCAAGCACAGTACTTGATGATGATGATTATTTTAGTTACAGTCAAATCAAAACTTACTTTAATCCCGATAATCCATGTGCAGATGTGATGAGGTTAGAAGATAAATTCAATGTCTTCAAAGATGCCAGTCTATCTAAACCATCAATAACAGATATCTGGTTTGCAGATAGATCCAAGTGCACTAAATTTATCAGATGTGATAGATTACTAATGCTCCTGATGTAGTTGCCATGGAGATTCAAATTTTCTAAATGACTGGGCAAAGAAAGTGACCAAATGTTGCTGATACCAGCATCGATGAATGACAAGTACTTTGCCCTGTCCAAAGCAGACATTTTATATTTAAAGTGTCTGGAATTTCCAGTTTGAACAGCTCCGGGAAGAAGATACAACACACATCTGAACACCTCTTTAAAACATCGACCTCAGTTTTATGCAGTCATGACGTCAAATACAGAATTCCCTCCTGGAATGTTTGTCTAGCCCACCACTCCCAGAAAAATGACACCACGACTATATATTTTATATCATGATCCACCTAGTTCACAACATCTCTCTTATTAACATTGAACACCTATATTTGTTTATACAGAAATACAATTTCATCATTTATGTGAGTAAAAGTGAAAGTCATAATTTTTTTAGCCACTTCATTTTTGCTATATTTGTATTTGGAGTAGGTCTATGTTTTTGTGCTCGTTGACCATAAGTGATATAATAATATTTTACACAATCTGCTTAATTCACATTTAATCTCTCATTTTAACAGTGAGCACCTATATTTGTTTATACAACAATATAAATTTTATCATTTCTGTGGAGTAAAAGTGAAGGTAATAATTTTTTTTGACACTTTCAATTTTGTGAAATTTGTCTTAGAAGTTGAATTATATTCTTGTGCTTACGGCGTTGATAAAAGATAAAATTAGTTTCTTACAGTTATAAACACTGGGCTATTAGGTCAGCAATTGTTTTTTAGTTAATTTTCAAAAAGAACTGAAACACAGAAACCGCAATGTCAGAAACATTATATAAACAATAACCCACAATGACAGCGACGTTATATAAACAATAACTATTTTTATTGTTATGTTGCAGCTCCTTGGTGTTATCAGATTAAGTTAACATATTTTTTAAAAAGCTCAAAATAGCAAAGTGATTATTTCCAAGTGAGTGTTAACAGTTAACAGTTACGATTATCTGCACTTGTTCGATATCAAAGAAACTAAAATTGCTATTACTACTCCCTGCTAGTGATCAAAAAGTCAACTTATGTATTAAGTATTCTGATACAAATGTTAATAACAAGAACTGCATATGTAGCTTGCTTTGTTAACCTTGTAAAAAATCAAAAGTTTTTGCTGTTGACTTATGATTAGTAACTAGACTTAAGTTAATAAATAATTAATTACAATCCTGAATTTTTTTTAAATACTAAATTATAATAATAGTAACACTAATAATATAGTTCTAGTAGTTGTAATATTCTATAATAATTAATAGTACTATAGTTGATGCGAACAAACATTTAATTTAGATTATTTTTTTTTATCTGAAACGTAATCTTAAACACTGCAATTTTGAACGAAACGTTGTCTATTGTCTGACTCCAGTGGACGATGAGTGGTCCAGTCACTGCTGTGGGGAGACGGAGATTATTTTACTAAATATTTATATTGTCCTCCAAGAAAAATTGCATTGCTTGAAAATAACCAGAAGTAAAAAAAAAAAAAAACAGCAGAAACTAATTCTGGCAGCAGCATTAAAAGCTGTGTAACAAAATAGCTTTCTAGTAACAGAGAAGTAGTGGAGAGAAGAAGGTTGCTGGAGCATCAGTAGCAGCCGACCATCTCTGTCGTGTTTACACTTGCCGCGACCACCGTCTCATTTCTGGTTGTCGTAATGTGCTTCTAGTTGTCGTAATGTGCTACTAGTTGTCGTAAAAGACGCAGGTCAATATTCCTGTACTGTATAGAATTTTGTTTTAAGTAGCTGGAGCTACTGAGTTAAGTGCTCTGTGCACACTGTGAGCTGTGCGCTTCATCCGTTTTGATTATGTTTGGATATTCCGATTGCTTTCGATGAATGATGATATCGTATGACAGGGAACAGTTGGCTGTGTTCACTTTCTGCGCGGTTTCGCCTTATGCCTTTTGGCGTGTGCTAAGACTGCTATGACGAGGAGTACAGCTACTTTTCTTTGTTTGGAAAATGAGATAGTGATTCGGATGATTCCACTGGCACGGGCGGTTGAGCAAATATGGATTTTAACTCGTTTGCAGTGATACCGGGGCCTTCAATAACCATAATCCATAATCCTGTATGGTGCAGAAACATGGACATTATAAGGAAAAATAAAACGGACAATTGGGGCGTTCAAATGTGGATTTAGAAAGGGTGGACAATGAAGAAAAAAATTCAGTTTTGAAACAGTCGAGATTTCATCAACAGCTAAGGAAATTGACAATGTGATTACATACATCTGAAAAAATAAAATGCCTCAGGAAAATACTTCGAGCATTACTTCAAGTGAATATTAAAGCATGTCCTTAAATGTCATATGTTGGCCATGTGATGAAAAGGGACAACAAGTGATTATTAAAGCATGTCCTCAAATGTCATATGTTGGCCATGTGATGAGAAGGGACAACAAGTGAATATTAAAGCATGTCCTCAAATGTCATATGTTGGCCATGTGATGAGAAGGGACAACAAGTGAATATTAAAGCATGTCCTCAAATGTCATATGTTGGCCATGTGATGAGAAGGGACAACAAGTGAATATTAAAGCATGCCCTCAAATGTCATATGTTGGCCATGTGATGAGAAGGGACAACAAGTGAATATTAAAGCATGCCCTCAAATGTCATATGTTGGCCATGTGATGAGAAGGGTCAAAAAAGTGAATATTAAAGCATGTCCTCAAATGTCATATGTTGGCCATGTGATGAGAAGGGACAACAAGTGAATATTAAAGCATGTCCTCAAATGTCATATGTTGGCCATGTGATGAGAAGGGACAACAAGTGAATATTAAAGCATGTCCTCAAATGTCATATATTGGCCATGTGATGAGAAGGGACAACAAGTGAATATTAAAGCATGCCCTCAAATGTCATATGTTGGCCATGTGATGAGAAGGGACAACAAGTGATTATTAAAGCATGTCCTCAAATGTTATATGTTGGTCATGTGATGAGAAGGGACAAAAAGTGAATATTAAAGCATGTCCTCAAATGTCATATGTTGGCCATGTGATGAGAAGGGACAAAAAGTGAATATTAAAGCATGTCCTCAAATGTCATATGTTGGCCATGTGATGAGAAGGGACAAACAGTGAATATTAAAGCATGTCCTCAAATGTCATATGTTGGCCATGTGATGAGAAGGGACAAAAAGTGAATATTAAAGCATGTCCTCAAATGTCATATGTTGGCCATGTGATGAGAAGGGACAACAAGTGAACATTAAAGCATGTCCTCAAATGTCATATGTTGGCCATGTGATGAGAAGGGACAACAAGTGAATATTAAATTATGTCCTCAAATGTCATATGTTGGCCATGTGATGAGAAGGGACAACAAGTGAATATTAAAGCATGTCCTCAAAAGTCATATGTTGGTCATGTGATGAGAAGGGACAACAAGTGAATATTAAAGCATGTCCTCAAATGTCATATGTTGGCCATGTGATGAGAAGGGACAAAAAGTTAATATTAAAGCATGTCCTCAAATGTCATATGTTGGCCATGTGATGAGAAGGGACAACAAGTGAATATTAAAGCATGTCCTCAAATGTCATATGTTGGCCATGTGATGAGAAGGGACAACAAGTGAATATTAAAGTATGTCCTCAAATGTCATATGTTGGCCATGTGATGAGAAGGGACAACAAGTGAATATTAAAGCATGTCCTCAAATATCATATGTTGGTCATGTGATGAGAAGGGACAACAAGTGAATATTAAAGCATGTCCTCAAATGTCATATGTTGGCCATGTGATGAGAAGGGACAACAAGTGAATATTAAAGCATGTCCTCAAATGTCATATGTTGGCCATGTGATGAGAAGGGACAACAAGTGAATATTAAAGCATGCCCTCAAATGTCATATGTTGGCCATGTGATGAGAAGGGACAACAAGTGATTATTAAAGCATGTCCTCAAATGTTATATGTTGGCCATGTGATGAGAAGGGACAAAAAGTGAATATTAAAGCATGTCCTCAAATGTCATATGTTGGCCATGTGATGAGAAGGGACAAAAAGTGAATATTAAAGCATGTGCTCAAATGTCATATGTTGGCCATGTGATGAGAAGGGACAACAAGTGAATATTAAAGCATGTCCTCAAATGTCATATGTTGGCCATGTGATGAGAAGGGACAACAAGTGAATATTAAAGCATGTCCTCAAATGTCATATGTTGGCCATGTGATGAGAAGGGACAAAAAAGTGAATATTAAAGCATGTCCTCAAATGTCATATGTTGGCCATGTGATGAGAAGGGACAAAAAGTGAATATTAAAGTATGTCCTCAAATGTCATATGTTGGCCATGTGATTAGAAGGGACAAAAAGTGAATATTAAAGCATGTCCTCAAATGTCATATGTTGGCCATGTGATGAGAAGGGACAAAAAAGTGAATATTAAAGCATGTCCTCAAATGTCATATGTTGGCCATGTGATGAGAAGGGACAACAAGTGAATATTAAAGCATGTCCTCAAATATCATATGTTGGTCATGTGATGAGAAGGGACAACAAGTGAATATTAAAGCATGTCCTCAAATGTCATATGTTGGCCATGTGATGAGAAGGGACAAAAAGTGAATATTAAAGCATGTCCTCAAATGTCATATGTTGGCCATGTGATGAGAAGGGACAAAAAAGTGAATATTAAAGCATGTCCTCAAATGTCATATGTTGGCCATGTGATGAGAAGGGACAAAAAGTGAATATTAAAGTATGTCCTCAAATGTCATATGTTGGCCATGTGATTAGAAGGGACAACAAGTGAATATTAAAGCATGTCCTCAAATGTCATATGTTGGCCATGTGATGAGAAGGGACAAAAAAGTGAATATTAAAGCATGTCCTCAAATGTCATATGTTGGCCATGT
>JAVIAB010000025.1:2406454-2498954 GCA_032433765.1 Megaustenia siamemsis | reverse complement strand
GTCTCCTCTCGTCTGTGGAAGCCTTCGAAGACGTCATAGGCAAATACTGCCACATTGAACCATGTCTCTTTGTTATATCTATAACCTCCGAGTGTGGGTGGGAATACGCGTTTCTGTTCAAGGCGACAGGTGAGGACACGGGCAACTATTTTCTCCAGCAGCTTGCCCGCAGTGCTCTGCATTGTGATGATTCTGTAGGCACTGATCTGAGAATGGTCCTTGTTTGGCTTCGGTAGCGGTAGTAAGTAGCTGTGTAGCCACTTCTCATTAATGTGGCCACTCTGAATGCTGGCATTAAACTCTTTGGCTAGTTGTTAGTCGTCGTCAGCTAGATCGCCTATGTCGTCGTACCGAACACCACCTGGGCCAGGAGCAGTGTTTTGTGTGACCTTTTAAGTGTTGTACGAATGGTTGTGATCATGAGATCTTCACCCAGCACTACCTGACGCTAACAGTAAACAAAAAGAGTAATTTAATATGCTCTCCTCTGTCCATCTCTTAATGTTGCCTGTTTGTTTAGTCTGTGTCTGCCTACTTGTCTGCCCAGACTGAGGGCTGCACGGTAGGTGACCATGTCGACAGATTTCACAGATGCGCTCTGGCGTGATTTGTCCATAGTTGTTTGTTACTGATATTTTAGTTGAGGTGCTCATTTCGTGTCCTCTAGGAAGGTCTACTATACATACATTTTTTTCTATTTTATATTCAAAGTAATTAAAAGAGGTCTTATCTTAACATTTACAACTTTTGTAGCTAAAATTGAATTCTGCATCCCCCGCAACTTTTCAAATTGCCCATCTTTGATCTCTTTCTTACGAGCATTTTGTAGTCTCCGTCACTCACAGTTGATTATAGATTTTAAAGTATTATATCTCCGTCACTCACAGTTGATTATAGATTTTAAAGTATTATATCTCCGTCACTCACAGTTGATTATAGATTTTAAAGTATTATTATATCTCCGTCACTCACAGTTGATTATAGATTTTAAAGTATTATTATTATATCTCCGTCACTCACAGTTGATTATAGAATGTGCAGCAGTATGCGCTATCATAGTTGACCTTGAGTGTTGCAGCGCTTCTAGGAAATGTCTTTCTGCCGCCATATATTCTCTGTTTCTATGAATCTGTCTAGCTTGAGTTGGAGCTTTAGAGAGTGTTTCTATGAATCTGTCTATTTCTTGCTTGAGTTGGAGCTTTAGAGAGTGTTTCTATGAATCTGTCTATTTCTTGCTTGAGTTGGAGCTTTAGAGAGTGTTTCTATGAATCTGTCTATTTCTTGCTTGAGTTGGAGCTTTAGAGAGTGTTTCTATGAATCTGTCTATTTCTTGCTTGAGTTGGAGCTTTAGAGAGTGTTTCTATGAATCTGTCTATTTCTTGCTTGAGTTGGAGCTTTAGAGAGTGTTTCTATGAATCTGTCTATTTCTTGCTTGAGTTGGAGCTTTAGAGAGTGTTTCTATGAATCTGTCTATTTCTTGCTTGAGTTGGAGCTTTAGAGAGTGTTTCTATGAATCTGTCTATTTCTTGCTTGAGTTGGAGCTTTAGAGAGTGTTTCTATGAATCTGTCTATTTCTTGCTTGAGTTGGAGCTTTAGAGAGTGTTTCTATGAATCTGTCTATTTCTTGCTTGAGTTGGAGCTTTAGAGAGTGTTTCCAACGATTGTGGTCTACAGCTATGTCTTCCCAGGCTGTAGAGTTTATATTCATGGTCTTCATGTCAGGTTTACACACATCTACAAATCGACATTTTCAGGGACCCCTAGATCATCGATTTGTCCATAAAGTATATCGTTTGGTATGCCGTCATCTTTATAACGGTGTTCGTGGCTAAGCCAGCGTAACCTGCCATGTTTGAGCAGCGTGTGGATGATCGGGAAGTCTGTGCGAATGAGGACCTCCACGGTTATCACTGTCTCCCAGTTGATTCCAAAAACGCGAATATTTTTCTGCTAAAATATTAACAAATGTTCACTGTTTTAGCTAAACTATTTTATGTTTTGTATGTGCGGAGTCACAAACTAAAACCACTCCCATAAAGTATTCATTTTCAGAATGAAGGGAATCTACATGGTCGGGGATAACGTCATTCACCAATGCTGCCAAGTTTCCAAAATCAGAACCAAAATGCTACCTTTAGATGAAGGTGAACAGCTTTGCATGGGAGAGAGACTAATAATTGCTGCGGTAAAGCTGGTGGTGGGAGAAAGTAGTAGGGTGTAACGTACACTCCTACACGCTATGGTGACAGCTTTACAAAGAAAGGAACACAACAAAATACTGACGTTTCGGTCTACAAATGACCTTTCTCAGAAAACGGTAACAACACAAACGAACAACGAAATAAAGATAAACTTGACTACATCTAGGATGAGCGGGACAGGTAAATCAAGGGGGAATAAAGATAAACTTGACTACATCTAGGATGAGCGGGACAGATAAATCAAGGAGAAATAAACAAGGGATAGGAGCTGAAATGATGAAACGAAAGAGAGATGTGCGACGTATTGGAGCTGTGTGTGAAATAAGTGGAGCGGATATGGGGAATTCCCCACTTCAGGGATACTGAATTCATGAATAGAACAGAACTCGATATCTTTTGTTCTATGATGATTTATAGTAAGGTTGTGTCTCTGCTCTATGTGTACACACCATTTTATGTGTCTTGTTCTGTGTGTACACAACATTTTATGTGTCTTGTTCTGTGTGTACACAACATTTTATGTGTCTTGTTCTGTGTGTACACAACATTTTATGTGTCTTGTTCTGTGTGTACACAACATTCCATGTGTCTTGTTCTGTGTTTTTCCAAAACCTCGTTGAGGTTTTTGTACTCGCTTCAAGAGAGATAAACAGACATGGCAAGTGAAGAGAACACGGAAAGTGAAAGTGAGACATGGAAAGAGAGTTACAGAAAGTGAAAGTGAGACATGGAAAGAGAGTTACGGAAAATGAAAGTGAGACATGGAAAGAGAGTTACGGAAAATGAAAGTGAGACATGGAAAGAGAGTTACGGAAAGTGAAAGTGAGACATGGAAAGAGAGTTACGGAAAGTGAAAATGAGATACGGAAAGTGAATGAGATAAACGGAAAGTGTAAAAGAGATACGGAAAGTGAATGAGATAGACGTACAGTGTAAGAGAGATACGGAAAGTGTAAGAGAGATGCGGAAAGTGTAAGAAAGATACGGAAAGTGTAAGAGAGATGCGGAAAGCGAAAGATAGATACGGAAAGTGAATGAGATAAACGGAAAGTGTAAGAGAGATAAGGAAAGTGAATGAGATAAACGGAAAGTGTAAGAGAGATACGGAAAGCGAATGAGATAAACGGAAAGTGTAAGAGAGATACGGAAAGTGAATGAGATAAACGGAAAGTGTAAGAGAGATACGGAAAGTGAATGAGATAGACGGACAGTGTAAGAGAGATACGGAAAGTGAATGAGATAGACGGACAGTGTAAGAGAGATACGGAAAGTGTAAGAGAGATACGGAAAGCGAAAGAGAGATACGGAAAATGTAAGAGAGATACGGAAAGTGTAAGAGAGATACGGAAAGTGTAAGAGAGATACGGAAAGTGAAAGAGAGATACGGAAAGAGTAAGAGAGATACGGACAGTGTATGAGAGATACGGAAAGTGAATGAGATAGACGGACAGTGTATGAGAGATACGGAAAGTGAATGAGATAGACGGACAGTGTAAGAGAGATAGATAAAGTGTAAGAAAGATACGGAAAGTGTAAGAGAGATACGGAAAGCGAAAGAGAGATACGGAAAGTGTAAGAGAGATACGGAAAGTGTAAAAGAGATACGGAAAGTGTAAGAGAGATACGGAAAGTGTAAGAGAGATACGGAAAGTGTAAGAGATATACGGAAAGCGAAAGAGAGATACGGACAGTGTATGAGAGATATGGAAAGTGTAAGAGGTATGCGGAAAGTGTAAGAGGTATGCGGAAAGTGTAAGAGGTATGCGGAAAGTGTAAGAGGTATGCGGAAAGTGTAAGAGGTATGCGGAAAGTGTAAGAGAGATACGGAAAGTGAATGAGATAGAAGGAAAGTGAAAGGAGCAAGTGTTGGGCTGTAACGTACACTCCTACATGGTGACAACTTGACAAAGAAGGAACACAAGAAAATGATGAAACGTTTCGGCCGACATTTGACCTTCTTCATAACACACCAACACAGACATTGTCAACGAAACGAAGAACAACTGAACAGTTCCTACATGTTATCAGCTTTATGGATGACGATGTTCTGTGTCTAGTACATTCCACTAATTTTTAACATTGATATTTTAAAGGGAGTGGTTTCAATTTGTGACACCACAAACAAAAGGTGAAATCTCCAGCCTAAGTAAACGATTACTAAAATGAAACGACAATTAGAGATCACAGAGATGGGATTTCTCAGAAGAATGGACAGCTAATGAGATCAACGAGGGAATTCTCAGAGGCCAACATAAAAAGAGAGCCCCTAAAAAAAACACATCAGAAAGAAACAACCAACATTTGTCGGGCACATCATTAGAAGAGGAAAGTTGGAATACTTGGTTACAACTGGCAAAATACAGGGAAAGAGAGATCACGGTCGACAATGAGAGAATATACTGGATAGGTTGGTGTCACGGCACGGAAAACAGTCAACAACAGAATTGATACGATGCATGGTGGATACTACAGAACTGGAATCGCCATTCGCTGGACACTGCAGGACTTGCTGAGGAGGGGATTTGAGCACCTATAGGTATGTGCGGAGTGCAATGATGATGACCCGCAAATAACTCAATAACTGTGGAGGGGATCTGAGCACCTATAGGTATGTGCGGAGTGCAATGATGATGACCCGCAAATAACTCAATAACTGTGGAGGGGATCTGAGCACCTATAGGCATGTTCGGAGTGCAATGATGATGACCCGCAAATAACTCAATAACTGTGGAGGGGATCTGAGCACCTATAGGCATGTTCGGAGTGCAATGATGATGACCCGCAAATAACTCAATAACTGTGGAGGGGATCTGAGCACCTATAGGCATGTTCGGAGTGCAATGATGATGACCCGCAAATAACTCAATAACTGTGGATAGAGAATTTTGGAAGCCCATGATTTCCTACTCCAACCTGTTTGGTATATGATGATGAAATATCTGTGCATGAATTATATTTTACTAGAAAAATACTCATCATAAAATGATCAACGATTGGTAAATCTTGAGTGTTTCGGGAGATGCAATATTCCATTTTTAACCACAAAAATTGTTAATTTAAAAGAATAATACAGGTTCTTCATACCGCTTCGAATGTAAAATAGAATAAGTGCATGTTATATTTCTGGAAAAGAAGAAACCAACTAAAGTAGCAGTGACAAACCACTATGGTTCCCTCACTCTCACCCTCATGCCGTTGGCACCCCCTTTAGCGTCTGATCGCCAAAATCGACCGACCCGCCCTAAGTGGCAAGGCAACGGCGCGTAATTGGTTTATTTTCACAGACGTGCCTGGATCCTCAGAAAATCATCTTGACCTATCAAGCCTGCCAGCCTATCCTTGACTCCAGCGTTTAAACCCACGCCAGGCCGGATCGCACACTCTGTTAGTGTCACGCTTATGACGTGACCAACTAGGGCATGCCTTATTTTCCAGTGGCGTAACTACAAAACTAGGAGCGCCCCGCCGTTATACACACCAGATGTGGCTTTATAGAGGAAAATTACAAACACGCATTCCTTGGGTGCCGCCTCCACATCGAAGGCTGCCCACCATGAAGCGCCATTCATACATTGGGTACTGCCTCCACATCGAAGGTTGCCCATCATGAAGCGCCATTCATACATTTGGTGCCGCCTCCACATCGAAGGTTGTCCACCATTAAGGGCCATTCATACATTGAGTGCCACCTCCACATTGAAGGTTGGTACCATGAAGCGCCATTCATTAATTCATTGGGTACCGCCTCCACATCGAAGGTTATCCACCATGAAGCGGCATTCATTCATTGGGTTCCGCCTCCACATCGAAGGTTGCTACCATGGAGCGCCATTCATTAATTCATTGGGTTCCGCCTCCACATCAAAGGTTGCTACCATGGAGCGCCATTCATTAATTCATTGGGTTCTGCCTCCACATCGAAGGTTGCTACCATGGAGCGCCATTCATTAATTCATTGGGTTCTGCCTCCACATCGAAGGTTGCTACCATGGAGCGCCATTCATTAATTCATTGGGTTCTGCCTCCACATCGAAGGTTGCTACCATGGAGCGCCATTCATTAATTCATTGGGTTCTGCCTCCACATCGAAGGTTGCTACCATGGAGCGCCATTCATTCATTTGGGTTCCGCCTCCACATCGAAAGTTGCTACCATGGAGCGCCATTCATTAATTCATTGGGTTCCGCCTCCACATCGAAGGTTGCTACCATGGAGCGCCATTCATTAATTCATTGGGTTCTGCCTCCACATCGAAGGTTGCTACCATGGAGCGCCATTCATTAATTCATTGGGTTCTGCCTCCACATCGAAGGTTGCTACCATGGAGCGCCATTCATTCATTTGGATTCCGCCTCCACATCGAAGGTTGCTACCATGGAGCGCCATTCATTCATTTGGGTTCTGCCTCCACATCGAAGGTTGCTACCATGGAGCGCCATTCATTCATTGGGTTCCGCTCCACATCGAAGGTTGCTACCATGGAGCGCCATTCATTAATTCATTGGGTTCCGCCTCCACATCGAAGGTTGCTACCATGGAGCGCCATTCATTAATTCATTGGGTTCCGCCTCCACATCGAAGGTTGCTACAATGGAGCGCCATTCATTAATTCATTGGGTTCCGCCTCCACATCGAAGGTTGCTACCATGGAGCGCCATTCATTAATTCACTGGGTTCCGCCTCCACATCGAAGGTTGCTACCATGGAGCGCCATTCATTAATTCATTGGGTTCCGCCTCCACATCGAAGGTTGCTACCACGGAGCGCCATTCATTAATTCATTGGGTTCCGCCTCCACATCGAAGGTTGCTACCATGGAGCGCCATTCATTAATTGGGTTCCGCCTCCACATCGAAGGTTGCTACCATGGAGCGCCATTCATTAATTCATTGGGTTCCGCCTCCACATCGAAGGTTGCTACCATGGAGCGTCATTGATTAATTCATTGGGTTCCGCCTCCACATCGAAGGTTGCTACCATGGAGCGCCATTCATTAATTCATTGGGTTCCGCCTCCAAATCGAAGGTTGCTACCATGGAGCGCCATTCATTCATTGGGTTCCGCCTCCACATCGAAGGTTGCTACCATGGAGCGCCATTCATTCATTGGGTTCCGCCTCCACATCGAAGGTTGCTACCATGGAGCGCCATTCATTAATTCATTTGGTGCCGCCTCCACATCGAAGGTTGTCCACCATGAAGCGCCATTCATTCATTGGGTACCGCCTCCACATCGAAGGTTGTCCACCATGAAGCGCCATTCATTCATTGGGTACCGCCTCCACATCGAAGGTTGTCCACCATGAAGCGCCATTCATTCATTGGGTTCCGCCTCCACATCGAAGGTTGCTACCATGGAGCGCCATTCATTCATTGGGTGCCGCCTCCACATCGAAGGTTGTCCACCATGAAGCGCCATTCATTCATTGGGTGCCGCCTCCACATCGAAGGTTGATACAAAACATACTGGCACAAAACGACATCTGATACAAAAATATTGGCACAAAACAACATCTGATACAAAACATATTGGCACAAAACAACATCTGATACAAACCATATTGGCACAAAACAACATCTGATACAAACCATATTGGCACAAAACAACATCTGATACAAAACATATTGGCACAAAACAACATCTGATACAAAACATATTGGCACAAAACAACATCTGATACAAAAATACTGGCACAAAACAACATCTGATACAAAACATATTGGCACAAAACAACATCTGATACAAAACATATTGGCACAAAACAACATCTGATACAAAACATATTGGCACAAAACAACATCTGATACAAAACATATTGGCACAAAACAACATCTGATACAAAAATACTGGCACAAAACAACATCTGATACAAAAATACTGGCACAAAACAACATCTGATACAAAACATATTGGCACAAAACAACATCTGATACAAACCATATTGGCACAAAACAACATCTGATACAAACCATATTGGCACAAAACAACATCTGATACAAAAATACTGGCACAAAACAACATCTGATACAAAAATACTGGCACAAAACAACATCTGATACAAAACATATTGGCACAAAACAACATCTGATACAAACCATATTGGCACAAAACAACATCTGATACAAACCATATTGGCACAAAATAACATCTGATACAAAACATATTGGCACAAAACAACATCTGATACAAAAATACTGGCACAAAACAACATCTGATACAAAAATACTGGCACAAAACAACATCTGATACAAAACATATTGGCACAAAACAACATCTGATACAAACCATATTGGCACAAAACAACATCTGATACAAAACATATTGGCACAAAACAACATCTGATACAAACCATATTGGCACAAAACAACATCTGATACAAAACATATTGGCACAAAACAACATCTGATACAAACCATATTGGCACAAAACAACATCTGATACAAAACATATTGGCACAAAACAACATCTGATACAAACCATATTGGCACAAAACAACATCTGATACAAAACATATTGGCACAAAACAACATCTGATACAAAACATATTGGCACAAAACAACATCTGATACAAAAATACTGGCACAAAACAACATCTGATACAAAACATATTGGCACAAAACAACATCTGATACAAAACATATTGGCACAAAACAACATCTGATACAAAACATATTGGCACAAAACAACATCTGATACAAAACATATTGGCACAAAACAACATCTGATACAAAAATACTGGCACAAAACAACATCTGATACAAAAATACTGGCACAAAACAACATCTGATACAAAACATATTGGCACAAAACAACATCTGATACAAAAATACTGGCACAAAACAACATCTGATACAAAACATATTGGCACAAAACAACATCTGATACAAAACATATTGGCACAAAACAACATCTGATACAAACCATATTGGCACAAAATAACATCTGATACAAAACATATTGGCACAAAACAACATCTGATACAAAAATACTGGCACAAAACAACATCTGATACAAAAATACTGGCACAAAACAACATCTGATACAAAACATATTGGCACAAAACAACATCTGATACAAACCATATTGGCACAAAACAACATCTGATACAAAACATATTGGCACAAAACAACATCTGATACAAACCATATTGGCACAAAACAACATCTGATACAAAACATATTGGCACAAAACAACATCTGATACAAACCATATTGGCACAAAACAACATCTGATACAAAACATATTGGCACAAAACAACATCTGATACAAACCATATTGGCACAAAACAACATCTGATACAAAACATATTGGCACAAAACAACATCTGATACAAACCATATTGGCACAAAACAACATCTGATACAAACCATATTGGCACAAAACAACATCTGATACAAACCATATTGGCACAAAACAACATCTGATACAAACCATATTGGCACAAAACAACATCTGATACAAAACATATTGGCACAAAACAACATCTGATACAAAAATACTGGCACAAAACAACATCTGATACAAAAATACTGGCACAAAACAACATCTGATACAAACCATATTGGCACAAAACAACATCTGATACAAACCATATTGGCACAAAACAACATCTGATACAAAACATATTGGCACAAAACAACATCTGATACAAAACATATTGGCACAAAACAACATCTGATACAAAAATACTGGCACAAAACAACATCTGATACAAAACATATTGGCACAAAACAACATCTGATACAAAACATATTGGCACAAAACAACATCTGATACAAAAATACTGGCACAAAACATCTGATACAAAAATACTGGCACAAAACAACATCTGATACAAAAATACTGGCACAAAACAACATCTGATACAAAACATATTGGCACAAAACAACATCTGATACAAAAATACTGGCACAAAACAACATCTGATACAAAACATATTGGCACAAAACAACATCTGATACAAAACATATTGGCACAAAACAACATCTGATACAAAAATACTGGCACAAAACAACATCTGATACAAAACATATTGGCACAAAACAACATCTGATACAAACCATATTGGCACAAAACAACATCTGATACAAAACATATTGGCACAAAACATCTGATACAAAAAATACTGGCACAAAACAACATCTGATACAAACCATATTGGCACAAAACAACATCTGATACAAAACATATTGGCACAAAACAACATCTGATACAAAACATATTGACACAAAACAACATCTGATACAAAACATATTGGCACAAAACAACATCTGATACAAAAATACTGGCACAAAACAACATCTGATACAAAACATATTGGCACAAAACAACATCTGATACAAAACATATTGGCACAAAACAACATCTGATACAAAAATACTGGCACAAAACAACATCTGATACAAAAATACTGGCACAAAACAACATCTGATACAAAAATACTGGCACAAAACAACATCTGATACAAAAATACTGGCACAAAACAACATCTGATACAAAAATACTGGCACAAAACAACATCTGATACAAAACATATTGGCACAAAACAACATCTGATACAAACCATATTGGCACAAAACAACATCTGATACAAACCATATTGGCACAAAACAACATCTGATACAAACCATATTGGCACAAAACAACATCTGATACAAACCATATTGGCACAAAACAACATCTGATACAAAACATATTGGCACAAAATAACATCTGATACAAAAATACTGGCACAAAACAACATCTGATACAAAACATATTGGCACAAAACAACATCTGATACAAACCATATTGGCACAAAACAACATCTGATACAAACCATATTGGCACAAAACAACATCTGATACAAAACATATTGGCACAAAACAACATCTGATACAAAAATACTGGCACAAAACAACATCTGATACAAAACATATTGGCACAAAACAACATCTGATACAAAACATATTGGCACAAAACAACATCTGATACAAAAATACTGGCACAAAACATCTGATACAAAAATACTGGCACAAAACAACATCTGATACAAAAATACTGGCACAAAACAACATCTGATACAAAACATATTGGCACAAAACAACATCTGATACAAAAATACTGGCACAAAACAACATCTGATACAAAACATATTGGCACAAAACAACATCTGATACAAAACATATTGGCACAAAACAACATCTGATACAAAAATACTGGCACAAAACAACATCTGATACAAAACATATTGGCACAAAACAACATCTGATACAAACCATATTGGCACAAAACAACATCTGATACAAAACATATTGGCACAAAACATCTGATACAAAAAATACTGGCACAAAACAACATCTGATACAAACCATATTGGCACAAAACAACATCTGATACAAAACATATTGGCACAAAACAACATCTGATACAAAACATATTGACACAAAACAACATCTGATACAAAACATATTGGCACAAAACAACATCTGATACAAAAATACTGGCACAAAACAACATCTGATACAAAACATATTGGCACAAAACAACATCTGATACAAAACATATTGGCACAAAACAACATCTGATACAAAAATACTGGCACAAAACAACATCTGATACAAAAATACTGGCACAAAACAACATCTGATACAAAAATACTGGCACAAAACAACATCTGATACAAAAATACTGGCACAAAACAACATCTGATACAAAAATACTGGCACAAAACAACATCTGATACAAAACATATTGGCACAAAACAACATCTGATACAAACCATATTGGCACAAAACAACATCTGATACAAACCATATTGGCACAAAACAACATCTGATACAAAACATATTGGCACAAAACAACATCTGATACAAAACATATTGGCACAAAACAACATCTGATACAAAAATACTGGCACAAAACAACATCTGATACAAAACATATTGGCACAAAACAACATCTGATACAAACCATATTGGCACAAAACAACATCTGATACAAACCATATTGGCACAAAACAACATCTGATACAAAACATATTGGCACAAAACAACATCTGATACAAAAATACTGGCACAAAACAACATCTGATACAAAACATATTGGCACAAAACAACATCTGATACAAAACAACATCTGATACAAAACATATTGGCACAAAACAACATCTGATACAAACCATATTGGCACAAAACAACATCTGATACAAACCATATTGGCACAAAACAACATCTGATACAAACCATATTGGCACAAAACAACATCTGATACAAAACATATTGGCACAAAACAACATCTGATACAAAACATATTGGCACAAAACAACATCTGATACAAAAATACTGGCACAAAACAACATCTGATACAAAACATATTGGCACAAAACAACATCTGATACAAAACATATTGGCACAAAACAACATCTGATACAAAACATATTGGCACAAAACAACATCTGATACAAAACATATTGGCACAAAACAACATCTGATACAAAAATACTGGCACAAAACAACATCTGATACAAAAATACTGGCACAAAACAACATCTGATACAAAACATATTGGCACAAAACAACATCTGATACAAACCATATTGGCACAAAACAACATCTGATACAAAACATATTGGCACAAAACAACATCTGATACAAAACATATTGGCACAAAACAACATCTGATACAAAAATACTGGCACAAAACATCTGATACAAAATTACTGGCACAAAACAACATCTGATACAAAAATACTGGCACAAAACAACATCTGATACAAAACATATTGGCACAAAACAACATCTGATACAAAAATACTGGCACAAAACAACATCTGATACAAAACATATTGGCACAAAACAACATCTGATACAAAACATATTGGCACAAAACAACATCTGATACAAAAATAGTGGCACAAAACAACATCTGATACAAAACATATTGGCACAAAACAACATCTGATACAAACCATATTGGCACAAAACAACATCTGATACAAAACATATTGGCACAAAACATCTGATACAAAAAATACTGGCACAAAACAACATCTGATACAAAACATATTGGCACAAAACAACATCTGATACAAAACATATTGGCACAAAACAACATCTGATACAAAACATATTGGCACAAAACAACATCTGATACAAAACATATTGGCACAAAACAACATCTGATACAAAAATACTGGCACAAAACAACATCTGATACAAAACATATTGGCACAAAACAACATCTGATACAAAACATATTGGCACAAAACAACATCTGATACAAAAATACTGGCACAAAACAACATCTGATACAAAAATACTGGCACAAAACAACATCTGATACAAAAATACTGGCACAAAACAACATCTGATACAAAAATACTGGCACAAAACAACATCTGATACAAAAATACTGGCACAAAACAACATCTGATACAAAACATATTGGCACAAAACAACATCTGATACAAACCATATTGGCACAAAACAACATCTGATACAAACCATATTGGCACAAAACAACATCTGATACAAACCATATTGGCACAAAACAACATCTGATACAAACCATATTGGCACAAAACAACATCTGATACAAAACATATTGGCACAAAATAACATCTGATACAAAAATACTGGCACAAAACAACATCTGATACAAAACATATTGGCACAAAACAACATCTGATACAAACCATATTGGCACAAAACAACATCTAATACAAACCATATTGGCACAAAACAACATCTGATACAAAACATATTGGCACAAATCAACATCTGATACAAAAATACTGGCACAAAACAACATCTGATACAAAAATACTGGCACAAAACAACATCTGATACAAAACATATTGGCACAAAACAACATCTGATACAAAAATACTGGCACAAAACAACATCTGATACAAAACATATTGGCACAAAACAACATCTGATACAAACCATATTGGCACAAAACAACATCTGATACAAACCATATTGGCACAAAACAACATCTGATACAAAACATATTGGCACAAAACAACATCTGATACAAAAATACTGGCACAAAACAACATCTGATACAAAACATATTGGCACAAAACAACATCTGATACAAACCATATTGGCACAAAACAACATCTAATACAAACCATATTGGCACAAAACAACATCTGATACAAAACATATTGGCACAAATCAACATCTGATACAAAAATACTGGCACAAAACAACATCTGATACAAAAATACTGGCACAAAACAACATCTGATACAAAACATATTGGCACAAAACAACATCTGATACAAAAATACTGGCACAAAACAACATCTGATACAAAACATATTGGCACAAAACAACATCTGATACAAACCATATTGGCACAAAACAACATCTGATACAAACCATATTGGCACAAAACAACATCTGATACAAAACATATTGGCACAAAACAACATCTGATACAAAAATACTGGCACAAAACAACATCTGATACAAAACATATTGGCACAAAACAACATCTGATACAAACCATATTGGCACAAAACAACATCTGATACAAAACATATTGGGACAAAACATCTGATACAAAAAATACTGGCACAAAACAACATCTGATACAAACCATATTGGCACAAAACAACATCTGATACAAAACATATTGGCACAAAACAACATCTGATACAAAACATATTGGCACAAAACATCTGATACAAAACATATTGGCACAAAACAACATCTGATACAAAAATACTGGCACAAAACAACATCTGATACAAACCATATTGGCACAAAACAACATCTGATACAAACCATATTGGCACAAAACAACATCTGATACAAAACATATTGGCACAAAACAACATCTGATACAAAAATACTGGCACAAAACAACATCTGATACAAAAATACTGGCACAAAACAACATCTGATACAAAACATATTGGCACAAAACAACATCTGATACAAAAATACTGGCACAAAACAACATCTGATACAAAACATATTGGCACAAAACAACATCTGATACAAACCATATTGGCACAAAACAACATCTGATACAAACCATATTGGCACAAAACAACATCTGATACAAAACATATTGGCACAAAACAACATCTGATACAAAAATACTGGCACAAAACAACATCTGATACAAAACATATTGGCACAAAACAACATCTGATGCAAAACAACATCTGATACAAAACATATTGGCACAAAACAACATCTGATACAAAACATATTGGCACAAAACAACATCTGATACAAACCATATTGGCACAAAACATCATCTGATACAAACCATATTGGCACAAAACAACATCTGATACAAAACATATTGGCACAAAACAACATCTGATACAAAACATATTGGCACAAAACAACATCTGATACAAAAATACTGGCACAAAACAACATCTGATACAAAACATATTGGCACAAAACAACATCTGATACAAAACATATTGGCACAAAACAACATCTGATACAAAACATATTGGCACAAAACAACATCTGATACAAAACATATTGGCACAAAACAACATCTGATACAAAAATACTGGCACAAAACAACATCTGATACAAAAATACTGGCACAAAACAACATCTGATACAAAACATATTGGCACAAAACAACATCTGATACAAACCATATTGGCACAAAACAACATCTGATACAAACCATATTGGCACAAAACAACATCTGATACAAAACATATTGGCACAAAACAACATCTGATACAAAACATATTGGCACAAAACAACATCTGATACAAAAATACTGGCACAAAACAACATCTGATACAAAACATATTGGCACAAAACAACATCTGATACAAAACATATTGGCACAAAACAACATCTGATACAAAAATACTGGCACAAAACATCTGATACAAAATTACTGGCACAAAACAACATCTGATACAAAAATACTGGCACAAAACAACATCTGATACAAAACATATTGGCACAAAACAACATCTGATACAAAAATACTGGCACAAAACAACATCTGATACAAAACATATTGGCACAAAACAACATCTGATACAAAACATATTGGCACAAAACAACATCTGATACAAAAATACTGGCACAAAACAACATCTGATACAAAACATATTGGCACAAAACAACATCTGATACAAACCATATTGGCACAAAACAACATCTGATACAAAACATATTGGCACAAAACATCTGATACAAAAAATACTGGCACAAAACAACATCTGATACAAACCATATTGGCACAAAACAACATCTGATACAAAACATATTGGCACAAAACAACATCTGATACAAAACATATTGGCACAAAACAACATCTGATACAAAACATATTGGCACAAAACAACATCTGATACAAAAATACTGGCACAAAACAACATCTGATACAAAACATATTGGCACAAAACAACATCTGATACAAAACATATTGGCACAAAACAACATCTGATACAAAAATACTGGCACAAAACAACATCTGATACAAAAATACTGGCACAAAACAACATCTGATACAAAAATACTGGCACAAAACAACATCTGATACAAAAATACTGGCACAAAACAACATCTGATACAAAAATACTGGCACAAAACAACATCTGATACAAAACATATTGGCACAAAACAACATCTGATACAAACCATATTGGCACAAAACAACATCTGATACAAACCATATTGGCACAAAACAACATCTGATACAAACCATATTGGCACAAAACAACATCTGATACAAACCATATTGGCACAAAACAACATCTGATACAAAACATATTGGCACAAAATAACATCTGATACAAAAATACTGGCACAAAACAACATCTGATACAAAACATATTGGCACAAAACAACATCTGATACAAACCATATTGGCACAAAACAACATCTGATACAAACCATATTGGCACAAAACAACATCTGATACAAAACATATTGGCACAAATCAACATCTGATACAAAAATACTGGCACAAAACAACATCTGATACAAAAATACTGGCACAAAACAACATCTGATACAAAACATATTGGCACAAAACAACATCTGATACAAAAATACTGGCACAAAACAACATCTGATACAAAACATATTGGCACAAAACAACATCTGATACAAACCATATTGGCACAAAACAACATCTGATACAAACCATATTGGCACAAAACAACATCTGATACAAAACATATTGGCACAAAACAACATCTGATACAAAAATACTGGCACAAAACAACATCTGATACAAAACATATTGGCACAAAACAACATCTGATACAAAACAACATCTGATACAAAACATATTGGCACAAAACAACATCTGATACAAAACATATTGGCACAAAACAACATCTGATACAAACCATATTGGCACAAAACAACATCTGATACAAACCATATTGGCACAAAACAACATCTGATACAAAACATATTGGCACAAAACAACATCTGATACAAAACATATTGGCACAAAACAACATCTGATACAAAAATACTGGCACAAAACAACATCTGATACAAAACATATTTGTTATAGTGTGACTCAGTCATGGGCGATAATGGAAGAATAGAAGAATATGACGATAGACAGAAGAATAAAAGAATGAGGCGATGACGATGTGAAGTAGGATAGTTTTAGGCGGCGTAGAAAAGACACTCTTCAGAGGATTAGGAAGGAGACGTTAAGTCTACCCAACTCAGTCGCTGAGTCGTAATCAACTTGAAGATTACCAGTGAAATGCGTACAGGTGGTCAGCCTAAAGCCAGACAGATGTTTGCTCTGGTCGACAAAGTTGCGTAACGCAACGACACGGCCGCTGGTTCCTAGGAAACTCTTATATCGGCAGACGCCTTGAAGTCCAGTGAAGACCTGAGATGAAAGCGGACAACTAAACTGCCCCGCGTAATCAAAAGACCAGGTTATCTTTACGTTCAACAGTGATTACTCTTTGAGTCTCTGAATTGGAAATCGCCTGGAGTTTTAGTTGTTAGGGGACGGACTTAGGAAGATGGACAGGTTCGACAGGACTCCTAAAGTAATAAGACTTTGGAGATAATTAAAAAAGGCGGAGCTAGAGAGATAGTGACGGTCAAGAGACGTAGGTTAGGCCGTATCAGTGGTCGGGGGGGTGTGGTCACCTGGGACTTAAACCCCGAGACCCTGGGAACTAGGGAGATTAGGAGAGGAGAGGCCCAGAATGCTTTTGGGGCGAGGAGCAGTAGCTAGAGAGACATTTAGCTACACTCGGGCAGACTCAGCTACACTCAGCCAGACTCGAGACAATTCGGCCACACTCGGCCAGACTGAGCACATTCAGATACTAGTTCCTCAGCACTATCAGAAAGAGACAGGCAGATGTACTTAAGAATACTATACGGAGTATACGGTCAACAAGATAGATAGATAACCACAGATAGAACTTTATGAATACGAAACGGCCACACACAAACGTTATTTGACAATTCATCATCGCCGATAGGCTATGTCAAGTAACACCAATAAAGACCTTGTTTATACTTGTACTAAAAAGATTGATGAGTTATATATGTGTGTCAAATGAAAGTACAAGTAGTAAGGTCAGAAAGAAGTTTGAAAGAAACCCTGCAACATATTGGCACAAAACAACATCTGATACAAAACATATTGGCACAAAACAACATCTGATACAAAACATATTGGCACAAAACAACATCTGATACAAAACATATTGGCACAAAACAACATCTGATACAAAAATACTGGCACAAAACAACATCTGATACAAAAATACTGGCACAAAACAACATCTGATACAAAACATATTGGCACAAAACAACATCTGATACAAAAATACTGGCACAAAACAACATCTGATACAAAACATATTGGCACAAAACAACATCTGATACAAACCATATTGGCACAAAACAACATCTGATACAAACCATATTGGCACAAAATAACATCTGATACAAAACATATTGGCACAAAACAACATCTGATACAAAAATACTGGCACAAAACAACATCTGATACAAAAATACTGGCACAAAACAACATCTGATACAAAACATATTGGCACAAAACATCTGATACAAACCATATTGGCACAAAACAACATCTGATACAAAACATATTGGCACAAAACAACATCTGATACAAAACATATTGGCACAAAACAACATCTGATACAAAACATATTGGCACAAAACAACATCTGATACAAAAATACTGGCACAAAACAACATCTGATACAAACCATATTGGCACAAAACAACATCTGATACAAAACATATTGGCACAAAACAACATCTGATACAAAACATATTGGCACAAAACAACATCTGATACAAACCATATTGGCACAAAACAACATCTGATACAAACCATATTGGCACAAAACAACATCTGATACAAACCATATTGGCACAAAACAACATCTGATACAAACCATATTGGCACAAAACAACATCTGATACAAAACATATTGGCACAAAACAACATCTGATACAAAAATACTGGCACAAAACAACATCTGATACAAAACATATTGGCACAAAACAACATCTGATACAAACCATATTGGCACAAAACAACATCTGATACAAACCATATTGGCACAAAACAACATCTGATACAAAACATATTGGCACAAAACAACATCTGATACAAAAATACTGGCATAAAACAACATCTGATACAAAACATATTGGCACAAAACAACATCTGATACAAACCATATTGGCACAAAACAACATCTGATACAAAACATATTGGCACAAAACAACATCTGATACAAACCATATTGGCACAAAACAACATCTGATACAAAACATATTGGCACAAAACAACATCTGATACAAACCATATTGGCACAAAACAACATCTGATACAAAACATATTGGCACAAAACAACATCTGATACAAAACATATTGGCACAAAACAACATCTGATACAAAAATACTGGCACAAAACAACATCTGATACAAAAATACTGGCACAAAACAACATCTGATACAAAACATATTGGCACAAAACAACATCTGATACAAAACATATTGGCACAAAACAACATCTGATACAAAAATACTGGCACAAAACAACATCTGATACAAAAATACTGGCACAAAACAACATCTGATACAAAAATACTGGCACAAAACAACATATGATACAAACCATATTGGCACAAAACAACATCTGATACAAAACATATTGGCACAAAACAACATCTGATACAAAACATATTGGCACAAAACAAAATCTGATACAAACCATATTGGCACAGAACAACATCTGATACAAAAATACTGGCACAAAACAACATCTGATACAAACCATATTGGCACAAAACAACATCTGATACAAAACATATTGGCACAAAACAACATCTGATACAAAACATATTGGCACAAAACAACATCTGATACAAAACATATTGGCACAAAACAACATCTGATACAAAAATACTGGCACAAAACAACATCTGATACAAAACATATTGGCACAAAACAACATCTGATACAAAACATATTGGCACAAAACAACATCTGATACAAAACATATTGGCACAAAGCAACATCTGATACTCTCTCTCTCTCTCTCTCTCTCTCTCTCTCTCTCTGCGATCAAGACTCAATCAGAGTAGGATTCCAGACTCTCTCATGAAGTCAGCTGTCTGTTTAAGCGAATCGATTGCCCCATATAGTTTCTCTTCCAGGGAGGTGGGCGTGGACCACATTGCTCTTCTCAGGTCTGTGTACTGGGGGCAATCCTGTAGAACAGGTTTTGTAGTCATATTGTCCAGTGTACAGTGGCATAGGCTGGCTGTACCGATTTTGAATTTGATGAACATGTGATTTCTCATTCTATTGTGGCCAGTGCGTAGACGAAGTATGATGACTTGATCCCTCCTTGATAGTTGGTGGTATCCGTCACTCTCGTTATGCTTTGGGTGTTCTCGTTTCCATTTTTCATGGTACTGGCCTTTGAGGATGGATTTGACTTCATCATAAATGAGCGGATGGTTCTCTTGTGGTAATCTCCCTCCCTCTTTAGCTAATTTGTCTGCGCGTTCGTTCCCGTGTATATTACAGTGCGATGGTATCCACTGAATAACTAGTCTTTGGAAGTTATTGCATAGTTGGTTCAGGATTGTTCTCAAGTCATCTAGTTCATTGTTCTTGTGGCTTTTTAGAGCTGATACAAGGCATATATATATATGCTATGTTACCAGCGCTAAAACAAGGCCACACATGACAAGTCAGAAAAGAAAGCCATCACAGAACTGTGTTTTTCTTTCTCTCGTTTCCCCTACAGCTAAAGGAATGAATGCTTACCTTCATCATCCGCCCTTAAAATGACGCTAAGTGGGCGCAGATTTGTTGTAAGGCGGCTTGTAGTAGAACTGTCAAATCTGCGCCATTTTGTTCATGACATTCAAGATTGAGCACAGAATGAAGCTGTAGAGGTGAGCACTGAGATAACAGGAGATTCGTGGTAATAAGACACAAAGTTGACAGAGACTCCGTTTCTATGACATACCAAGGTAACAAATAAAGTGGGTTAACGGGAGAGAATGCCTGGTGACGTCAAACCAACACAACATGAGGAGAATGGTCACAGAGCTGGAGGTAAACTATGTTGGAGTGGCAGCATCACTGACAGACTTGGCAGCAACATCAAGTGTCAATGAATGAGGCTGTCAGAAGTGCAAGAACATTAATTTTGCATCTCCCCCTACCACCGTAGCGATGAAAGAGGAAGTAGAAGAAAACAGGAAGGAAAAAACAAGACATTCCAAGAGTATGTGGCTTTGTGGAAATTAAAGAATAGTTTTGATCACTGCTAGAGAGAGAGAGTATGTGGCTTTGTGGAAATTAAAGAATAGTTTTGATCACTGCTAGAGAGAGAGTATGTGGCTTTGTGGAAATTAAAGAATAGTTTTGATCACTGCTAGAGAGAGAGTATGTGGCTTTGTGGAAATTAAAGAATAGTTTTGATCACTGCTAGAGAGAGAGTATGTGGCTTTGTGGAAATTAAAGAATAGTTTTGATCACTGCTAGAGAGAGAGTATGTGGCTTTGTGGAAATTAAAGAATAGTTTTGATCACTGCTAGAGAGAGAGTATGTGGCTTTGTGGAAATTAAAGAATAGTTTTGATCACTGCTAGAGAGAGAGTATGTGGCTTTGTGGAAATTAAAGAATAGTTTTGATCACTGCTAGAGAGAGAGTATGTGGCTTTGTGGAAATTAAAGAATAGTTTTGATCACTGCTAGAGAGAGAGAGTATGTGGTTTTGTGGAAATTAAAGAATAGTTTTTATCACTGCTAGAGAGAGAGAGTATGTGGCTTTGTGGAAATTAAAGAATAGTTTTGATCACTGCTAGAGAGAGAGTATGTGGCTTTGTGGAAATTAAAGAATAGTTTTGATCACTGCTAGAGAGAGAGAGAGAGAAATCGAGAGAGAGAGAGAGAAATCGAGAAAGAGAGAAAGAAATAGAGAGAGACGGAAATAGAGAGAGAAATAGAAAGAAAAATAGAGAAATAGAGACAAAGAGAGAAATAGAGAGAGAGAGAGAAATAGAGAGAGAGAGAAATAGAGAAATATATATATATATATATATATATATATAGAGAGAGAGAGAGAGAGAGAGAGAGAGAGAGCGAGAGAAATAGTGAGTGAAAGCGAAAAATTGAGAGAGAAAGAGAGAGAAAAATAGAGCGATATAGATACAGAGAGAGAAAAAAAGAGAAAGAGAAATAGAGAGAGAGAGAGAAATATAGAGAGACCAAGAGAGATTAAGCACGCTCAAAACAGGAGCATCAAGACAAACTTTTGAACATATCCTACAGGACTGCAGTACGACAAGTTGTGGGGAACAGGTGGAGACCTGAAACATAATTTGTTTGTAACTCTTCTTAGCTGTCCATGGTATTCTCAACATTCTTCTGTAAAACCACATTTCTACAGACTCCAGTGATTTTCATGTCTGTTGTCATATTGTCCATGATTCGCTTACATTTATTAAGACTGGCTCTACATAACATTTAAGAGCTCTTTTTCTTGTTTCTATTGTCAAAAATGGATTGCATAGTATCTTCCTCACTTTTTTGGAAGGCTGCTTTTGCCTGAGCCATTCTGCATCACACCTCTTTTGTACATCTCCCGTCTGAGGTTAACAAAGTTCCCAAATATTTAAATTCATTTACCTGTTTTAATATTGTTCCACTTGTCTTTATTTTGCACTGAGGTGATGTCTTTTTCTTTGTTGTTACCATTACTTCTGTCTTTCTGCTATTAAGGCTGAGTCCTTTATTTTTGCTTTCTTTCACTATAATGTCCAACATTTCTTGTAACTCATTTTCACTCTTAGCGATTAATACTGTATCATCAGCATATCTTAGATTATTTATATTATGACCTCCAATTGTTATTCCAGGCATGTCCCTTATGGATTTTAAAATAATCTTACTATAAATATTAAACAAATCTGGTGACAGCACACAACCCTGTCTAATACCCTGTTTTATTTGTTGAAACATTCCCAATTGGTTTCCAGTTCTTATGGCCGCTGTTTGTTGCCAGTACATGTTCTTTATTATTCTTAGATCTTTGCTGTCTACGTTTATGCTTTCTGAAATTTTGATTATTTCTTGGTGCTTTACTTTGTCAAATGCCTTGGTGTAATCTATGAAACATAGGTATAGATCTGTTTTCACCTCTATGGCTCTTTCTACTAAAGGTCTTATGATATAAATGGCATTGCTTGCTCCTTTATCTCTAACAAAACCTCACTGTTCATCGCTAATTTCTGGACTGATTTTGTTTCGCACTCTTCGCATGATGATTCTTAGTAATATTAGTCATATGACTCATAAGGCATATTGTGCAATGATCATCGCATTCAATCGCACCCGATTTCTTTGGTAGGGCTATGAATATTGATTTGAGCATGTCGTCTTGTATATATCCGCTGTTGTAGATATCATTCAATATTTTTGTTATTATGTCTATTCCAAAATCACCTATGGCTTCAATCTCTTCTTTAGTTATATTATCTGGTCCAGGAGCTTTGCCTGCTTTCATATTGCGCAAGGCGTCTTCCACTTCTCTTAGTATTTCTGGTCCTTCTCCATTATCCTTAATATTTACTTCCGTTCGTTCATCATTATAAAGATCTTTAATGTATTCTGTCCATCGTTCCCTTATGTTTTCTTGATCAATCAACAGTTCTCTTTTCTTTGATCTTAAACATCCAGTTTTTGATTGCGTTTTTCTTCCTGTTAATTCTTCAATTTGCTTGTATATAGCTTTAGCACCTCCTTTTTGTTGCAATTCAATCTCTTTGCATCTCTCTTTTAGCCATACTTCTTTTGCTTCATTGCATTTTATTACAATTTCTTTATTTAATCTCTTATCTATCTATCTATCTATTGACCTTTCGAGCCGTAACCGGCCCATAGGGCGTAGACCAAGATACACCTTCTCCTATATGAATTTTTGTTCTAGCAGTTTTCTTTTAAAGATATTTTATCAAATCTCGCCATCTGTCTCTGTTCTGTGCAAGCAGTTCTATCTCATTGAGGGAGCCGATTCCTGCTGCTCTTGCCTCTCTCATCAATGTTCTTCTCAGTGTCTCCCTGGGTCTTCCTCTTTTTCTTTTACCTGTTGTTTCCCATATGAGGGCTTGCTTTGCTATTCGATTATTATCTCTTCTCATCACATGTCCAACGTATGACCATCGTCTTTTCTTTATTACTGAAGATATTAGTGGTTGATTGGCGATTTCTCTAATTTCCTCGTTTGTTTTGAATTCGTTCCATTCTATACCAAGTATTTTCCTTAGACATTTATTTTCGAATGCGTTCAACTTTGTTTCTATATCTCTTGTTGTTTTCCAGCTTTCACACGCACACGTAAGGGTTGATAGTACATTTGATTTGAATAGCCTAAGTTTTGTGTTTGTGCTAATGAGTTTTGATTTCCACAACTTTTCAAGGCTTCTGAAAGACATTGCTGCTTTAGCCTTTTTAATCTCTTATACTCATCTTTATTTTTTTTATTTCTTCTTCTTGCATCCATTAGCTGCAAAATGTCATGTGTCATCCATTTCTTTCTTGAATTTGTCCTCACTGGTGGTATGAACTCTTTTGATGTTTGTTGCATTGATTCTTTTAGCACTTCCCACTGTTCATCAATGCTTTGTATCTTCTCTATTGCATTGTACCGGTTCTGAATTGTGATTTTATATTTGTCTTGCAGCTTCTTGTTTGATTTTAGTAAATCTAAATTTAACTTGATGTTAACTGAGGCTCGTTTTGTTGTTTTTAATTTTACTCTAATCTTTTCCACAACTGGTACATGATCACTATTGCAATCTGCCCCTGGTCTAGTTTTCACACACACCTGACTGTTTCTAAATCTATTGCTTATCATTATATAATCAATTTGATTACGTGCGTTGTCCCCTGGGCTTTTCCATGTCGACAGACGTCTTGGATGTTGCTTAAACCAGGTGTTTCCTATCATCATGTTGTGTGTTCTTGCTCAGCCAATAAGTTTCTCACCTCTTTCATTCCTCTCGCCTAAGCCATAATGACCAACTACTTCCTCAACTCTTTCCTTTCCTACTTTTGCGTTAAAATCCCCTAGAACTATGGTGTTTTCATGTGGTTTGCATTCACGAAGTGCCTTATTTAACTCGTAAAATTTATCAATTGTTTCCTCTCGACTGTCTGCTGTTGGTGCATAAACTTGTATAAGATTTACGTCTATTGGCTTTCCATTCAATTTCACTAAAAGAACTCTGTCAGATATTGGGTAAAAGCCTTTCACTGTTCTTGCTCTTTCTGCATCCAAGATGATATCTACTCCTCTGTGGTGCTCAGTACACTGGGAAATATATGATATAAACAATCAGAAAAGGAATGACAAAAGAAAGTTTTAACAACATGAAATATATAACCTCATTAAAAAGACAACATCAGAACTAAACGTACGAAGTGTAAAACGTTGCATATACTCAATATCCTTCTTGTATGGTGCAGAAACATGGACATTTAAAAATGAAAACAGAGCACACAGAAAAATTAAACATTTGAAATGTGGATCAATAACAACTTAGGGATAATTTGGTGGAAAGAAAAGAGGGATAATTTGGTGGAAAGAAAAGAGGGATAATTTGGTGGAAAGAAAAGAGGGATAATTTGGTGGAATGAAAATAGGGATATTTTGGTGGAATGGAAAAAGGGATCATTTGGTGGAAAGAAAAAAGGGATAATTTGGTGGAAAGAAAACCGGGATAATTTGGTGGAAGGAAAAAAAGGGATAATTTGGTAGAATGAAAAGAAGACAAACAAAGAAGTTGTGAACCAGCTGGCAGTGGTAGACATCTGATAGTTATTCTTTGTTAGACTTTGCTTCAAAACAGAAGACACATAACAATAGAGTTCGTCTAAGACCGGGTAATAATCTAGGGATTTTTTCTACGTTTTATTGTAAGACGACCAGGCAACCAGGACTGTCTTGTGACCTACATGGAATCATTTCTCGTGGCCTTTGCTTTCAGATGTAGTAGTGTCTGCACTTTAACGTAATGACATCTCTCCTGTTTTTGCCTGCACTCGAAAAAAAAATGCGATTACCCCTAAGCTGCGAATGTTCTGCAACAACTCCCATGCTTTATGGAGACGTGAGTTATTTATTTCGTGCATTTATTTATTTAAAAAAAAATTAAACAGAGCTTGCAGAAAGGATAAATTGGAAATTTTATTTTAAATACATTTATTTATTGCTTGAGTGCAATAAGTCATGCGTGGGAAAGCGTGAGAATGTGTGGGCGTGGAGTGTTTGTGAGAGTGGATTTAGTAATAAAATGTGTGTGAACAGGTTGAGTTGGATGTAATGGTGAAGTGGGGAGTGTGGGAGAGTGTAGACAGACGTGGGGAGTGTGTGTATGTGTGTGAATGTTGGAGTGAGACATTAAGATTGAATATATAAGTTTTGAGTGTTTGAAAGTATTTGAGTCAGACATTAAGATAGAATATAGAAGTGTGTGAGAGTGTATGAGTGAGACATTAAGGTAGAATATAGTAGTGTGTGAGAGTGTTTGGGAGAGACATTAAGGTAGAATATAGAAGTGTGTGAGTGTGTTTGGGTGAGACCTCAAGGTAGAATATAGAAGTGTGTGAGAGTGTTTGAGTGAGACCTTAAGATAGAATATAGAAGTGTGTGAGAGTGTTTGAGTGAGACCTTAAGATAGAATATAGAAGTGTGTGAGAGTGTTTGGGTGAGACCTTAAGGTAGAATATAGGAGTGTGTGACAGTATTTGGGTGAGACCTTAAGATAGAATATAGAAGTGTGTGAGTGTGTGAGAGTGTTTGGGTGAGACCTTAAGATAGAATAAAGAAGAGTGTGAGAGTGTGTGGGTGAAACCTTAAGATAGAATATAGAAGTGTGTGAGAGTGTTTGGGTGAGACCTTAAGATATAATATAGAAGTGTGTGAGTGTGTGAGAATATTAGGGTGAGACCTTAAGGTAGAATATAGAAGCGTGTGAGAGTATTTGGGTAAGATCTTAAGATAGAAGTGTGGGAGTGTGTGAGAGTGTTTGGGTGAGACCTTAAGGTAGAATATAGAAGTGTGTGAGAATGTTTGGGTGAAACCTTAAGATAGAATATAGAACTGTGTGAGTGTGTGAGAGTGTTTGGATGAGACCTTAAGATAGAATAAAGAAGTGTGTGAGAGTGTATGGGTGAGCCATTAAGATAGAATATAGAAGTATGTGAGAGTGTTTGAGTGAGACATTAAGGTAGAATATAGAATTGTGTGAGAGTGTTTGGGTGAGACATTAAGGTAGAACATAGAAGTGTGTGAGAGTGTTTGGGTGAGACTTTAAGATAGAATATAGAAGTGTGTGAGAGTGTTTGGGTGAGACCTTAAGGTAGAATATAGGAGTGTGTGAGAGTGTTTGGGTGAAACCTTATGATAGAATATAGAAGTGTGTGAGTGTGTGAGAGTGTTTGGGTGAGACCTTAAGATAGAATAAAGAAGTGTGTGAGAGTGTTTGGGTGAGACCTTAAGATTTAATATAGAAGTGTGTGAGTGTGTGAGAATGTTAGGGTGAGACCTTAAGGTAGAATATAGAAGTGTGTGTGAGTGTTTAATTAAGATCTTATGATAGAAGTGTGGGAGTGTGTGAGCGTGTTTGGATGAGACCTTAAGGTAGAATATAGAAGTGTGTGAGAATGTTTGGGTGAAACCTTAAGGTAGAATATAGAAGTGTGTGAGAGTGTTTGGATGAGACCTTAAGGTAGAATATAGAAGTGTGTGAGAGTGTTTTAGTGAGACCTTAAGGTACCATATAGAAGTGTGTGAGTGTGTGAGAGTGTTTGGGGGAAACCTTAAGATAAAATATAGAAGTGTGTGAGTGTGTGAGAGTGTTTGGGTGAGACATTAAGATAGAATAAAGAAGTGTGTGAGAGTGTTTGAGTGAGACCTTAAGATAGAATATAGAAGTGTGTGAGAGTGTTTGAGTGCGACCTTAAGATAGAATATAGAAGTGTGTGAGAGTGTTTGTGTGAGACCTTAAGATAGAATATAGAAGTATGTGATTGTGTGAGAATGTTAGGGTGAGACCTTAAGGTAGAATATAGAAGTGTGTGAGGGTGTTTAGGTAAGATCTTATGTTAGAAGTGTGGGAGTGTGTGATAATGTTTGGGTGAGACCTTAAGGTAGAATATAGAAGTGTGCGAGAGTGTTGGGGTGAAACCTTAAGATAGAATATAGAAGTGTTTGAGAGTGTTTAGGTGAGACCTTAAGATAGAAGTGTGGGAGTGTGTGAGAGTGTTTGGATGAAACCTTAAGGTGAAGCATAGAAGTGTAGGAGTGTGTGAGAGTGTTTGGATGAGACCTTAAGGTAGAATATAGAAGTGTGTGAGAGTGTTTGCGTGAGACCTTAAGGTAGAATATAGAAGTGTGTGAGAGTGTTTGGGTTAGACCTTAAGGTAGAATATAGAAGTGTGTGAGAGTGTTTGGATGAGACCTTATGGTAGAATATAGAAGTGTGTTAGAGTTTTTGGGTGAGACCTTAAGGTAGAAGTGTGGGAGTGTGTGAGAGTGTTTTAGTGAGACCTTAAGGTAGAATATAGAAGTGTGTGAGAGTGTTTGGATGAGACCTTAAGGTAGAATATAGAAGTGTGTGAGAGTGTTTGAGTGAGACCTTAAGATAGAATATAGAAGTGTGGGAGTGTGTGAGAGTGTTTGGATGAGACCTTAAGGTAGAATATAGAAGTGTGTGAGAGTGTTCTGGGTGAGACCTTAATGTAGAATATAGAAGTGTGGTAGTGTGTGAGAGTGTTTGTCTGAGACCTTAAGGTAGAATATAGAAGTGTGGGCTTGTGGTAGGGTATTTGAGTGAGACCTTAAGATAGAATATAGGAGTGTGTGAGAGTGTTTGGGTGAGACCTTAAGATAGAAGTGTTGGAGTGTGTGAGAGTGTATGAGTGAGGCCTTAAGGTAGAATATAGTAGTGTGGGAGTGTGTGAGAGTGTTTGAGTGAGACCTTAAGGTAGAATATAGAAGTGTGTGAGAGTGTTTGAGTGAGACCTTAAGGTAGAATATAGAAGTGTGTGAGAGTATTTGGGTGAGACCTTAAGATAGAAGTGTTGGAGTGTGTGAGAGTATTTGGGTGAGACCTTAAGATAGAAGTGTTGGAGTGTGTGAGAGTATTTGAGTGAGACCTTAAGGTAGAATATAGAAGTGTGTGAGAGTTGTAGCGAGACATACTGTAGAATACGAAAGTGTGGGTGTTTTGTGTCAGGATGAAAGCTGGCGAGAATGGAAATGTGGACATGAGTGACTAGATGTTGTGTGGGTGATGTTTGTGTGTGTTTCTTTGTGTGGATAAGTAAAGCGATAAAAGTACAGTCAGACTAACGATTGACGCTTAGATTAGATGCATAGATTGATAGACAGTCAGCCAGGTGGGTTTGTTACGTAATATATATATATATATATATATATATATATATATATATATATATACAGACATCATGCTTATATATATATATATATATATATATATATATATATACATATATACGTATATATATACATAGATATGGCCCCCGTGTGTTACCGGGGCCTCATTATGTGGGAAGTAAAGAATAGTGACACTGTGACCTTCCAGGCATGTCGTAAGAGGCGACTAAGGAGGTTGATCGATGGCTTGAAAAGCTGTCACTGTAAAAAGTATTGTTATGGAAACAGGGCTATATATTTTAGAAGCAGTGATCTCTGCAATATGTGCCATTTTGGCACGCAAGGTTTCTGTTTTTGAGATTGTGGTTCTGTCCCATGTGCCGTCTTCGGCTCAAAAGGACGATAGATAGATAGATAGATAGATAGATAGATAGATAGATAGATAGATAGATAGATAGATAGATAGATAGATAGATAGATAGATAGATAGATAGATAGATAGATAGATAGATAGATAGATAGATAGATAGATAGATAGATAGATAGATAGATAGATAGATAGATAGATAGATAGATAGATAGATAGATAGATAGATAGATAGATAGATAGATAGATAGATAGATAGATAGATAGATAGATAGATAGATAGATAGATAGATAGATAGATAGATAGATAGATAGATAGATAGATAGATAGATAGATAGATAGATAGATAGATAGATAGATAGATAGATAGATAGATAGATAGATAGATAGATAGATAGATAGATAGATAGATAGATAGATAGATAGATAGATAGATAGATAGATAGATAGATAGATAGATAGATAGATAGATAGATAGATAGATAGATAGATAGATAGATAGATAGATAGATAGATAGATAGATAGATAGATAGATAGATAGATAGATAGATAGATACATACATACATACATACATACATACATACATACATACATACATACATACATACATACATACATACATACATACATACATACATACATACATACATACATACATACATACATACATACATACATACATACATACATACATACATACATACATACATACATACATACATACATACATACATACAGGGGACTAGTTCGTCTCGAGGCAAGACGCCGACCTGGAGACTGAGAGGTTGTGGGTTCAAATCCTGGCTGCACCAGTCGAGATTTTTATTGATGATTTCTCTCTGCGGCAACCACCCCTGGTCTCAGCAGCGGGGCCCAGCTTGAAACGTCAGCTACTCATGGACAGTAAAACTATGAGTACCTCCGAAGACGGAGTTATCTGCCTGTACAGCGAGGGGCCTCTGTGCACACGGCTGCCTGGTAAAAACGGACTAACATGCAAAATTATGTTCCTGGTCTCTAGAAACTTCGTCAGAGGTAACTAGCTGGCGAACGCAGAAAATATATTATATATCTATAGTAAAAAAGTAAAGTACTCCTGTCACGCCAAGTGGCGTTTAGGGAATATGGTGTTAGTGACCATAAATTTTACAGACCATCGGCACATGATTTTTGGGGTAATGTGGTCGGTATTACGCCCGTGCTGATTTACTATCCCAGAAAAAATCCGGTACCCATTTAAGGCTGGGTGAACCGGAGCCGTTGGTTGTCATCGACCCTACCCCTTGTCCTTCGTAGTCAAGTTCACTAACCACTGAGCTATCGCCGCTCCCATATATATATACACACGTACACTACGATTTCCATAAAATATGGAAATCAAAATGACTAAGCAGAAAAACAAAGCACAGGATTTTTAAATAATCAAATGTATTATCCACCCTTACTTATGTGAGAGCTGGGAAACAACTAAAGAAATAGAAAATATACTGGAGGCATTTGATAAGAAATGTCTGAGGGAGATGTTTGGTATACCAGGGAATGAGTTCAAGACTAGGGGAGAAATGAGAGAAATAACATAGCGTCCAAAAATAAACATCTATAATCAAGAGAAGAAGGGGGTCGTATGTTAGCATGTGATGAGAAGGGACAACAAGAGAAGGTGGTCATATGTTGGTCATGTGATGAGAAGAGACAACAATTTGGTGGTCATATGTTGGTCATGTGATGAGAAGAGACAACAATATGGTGGTCATATGTTGGTCATGTGATGAGAAGAGACAACAAAAGTATTTCAAAGCAGACCCCCAAATGGCAACTAGAAGGTAAAAGAAAAAAAAAGGGGAACCTAGAGAAATACTAGAAAGAACATTAAAGCGAGAGACAATAACAACAGGCATCAGCCCCCTTTCCGGGATTGATCCAATGTTATGATGGTAGCAAGCACACAAACGGATGGCGACCCACGCACGCCTACCTGTTATAGTTTTCTGCGAAAGCTTGTGATGGGTGTGGCGTGAGTGACTGTGTATGTGTTTGTGTTTGATGTGAAAGTGTACGTGTGTATTTCTGACAGGCAGTCGATAATTATCAATAATTACAGTGAGTACATGCATTTCAATATTTGGACAATATGTTCATTATAGTGCACACAGATCTGGCTAGCACTCGCTACTTGTTTCGTGAGATGGGTCAATGAAACGAGCAACTGTTCTCGTGACTAATGATGGCATGTAGAACGTGCGTGGGTGAGGCTAGTTTATGACCGTCTACAGAAATGGAGGACAGATGTCTGTCTGCTGGAAATAAGGGCGCATAATGCACTCACGAAGGGCGGTTCATAACTGGATGGCTAGAGGATTAGGAGCCTGCTTGTTGGCGAGTTGGGTAGCGGTTCAAGGACGAAATGCTGAAACAGGTGATAAGTTTCTGTTGGATAAGCTAACGTGGGGAGGGTCGTTCTCATCATGAAGCGCCGTCTCCGCAATGAAGGTTGGCTACCATGGATCGCCATTCCACTCTATTTCTTGCTTTGATGGTGCAGGTTGTCATAGATTGACTTGTCCAGCTTTTGATGTTAGTCTTGGTCTGCCTCTGCCTCTTTTACCTTGTATTTTTCCTTCCAATATTACTTTTAGTAGGCTGTTGTGTCTATTAACGTGCCCCAAAAATTTCATTTATCTTGTCTTAATTGTATTTAGTAGTTCTCTTTTCATTTTCAGTTGTTTTAAAACTTCATCGTTTGTTTTCTTTTATTTCCACCCAATTCTACCTATTCTTCTATAAATCCACATTTCAAAGGCTTCAATTTTCTGTTATGTTTTCTTGCCTAATGTCCATGCTTCTGCACCATACAGGAATATTCAAAAGACGTAACATTTTTCTATTCTTAGCTTCAGCCCTACTGTTATTTGTTTTGTTGTTAGTATGTTTTACATTGCATTAAAATTACTTTTTGCCATTCCTATTCTTTTGTGTATTTCAATTTTACATTTTCCATCATTCGTTATAGTATGTCCAAGATAGTTGTAGCTCTGGACTGTCTCCAGATGTATTCCCTCAACTGTCTCCAGATGTATTCCTTCAACTGTCTCCAGATGTATTCCTTCAACTGTCTCCAGATGTATTCCCTCAACTGTCTCCAGATGTATTCCCTCAACTGTCTCCAGATGTATTCCTTCAACTGTCTCCAGATGTATTCCCTCAACTATCTCCAGATGTATTCCCTCAACTATCTCCAGATGTATTCCCTCAACTGTCTCCAGATGTTTTCCTTCAACTATCTCCAGATGTATTCCATCAACTGTCTCCAGATGTATTCCCTCAACTGTCTCCAGATGTTTTCCTTCAACTGTCTCCAGATGTATTCCCTCAACTATCTCCAGATGTATTCCCTCAACTGTCTCCAGATGTATTCCCTCAACTGTCTCCAGATGTTTTCCTTCAACTGTCTCCAGATGTATTCCCTCAACTATCTCCAGATGTATTCCCTCAACTATCTCCAGATGTATTCCCTAAACTATCTCCAGATGTATTCCCTCAACTATCTCCAGATGTATTCCCTCAACTGTCTCCAGATGTTTTCCTTCAACTGTGATATTAACTTGTCGTTCTGAAAGGCGTTAATTTAGAGGTGGTCGCTCAGGGAGGCGCCGTTAGGAGGCGCTGTTAGGAGGCGCTGTTAGGAGGTGCTGTTAGGAGGTGCTGTTAGGAGGCGCTGTTAGGAGGCGCTGTTAGGAGGCGCTGTTAGGAGGCGCTGTTAGGAGGCGCTGTTAGGAGGCGCTGTTAGGAGGTGCTGTTTGGAAGTGCTGTTATGAGGTGCTGTTAGGAGGTGCTGTTAGGAGGCGCTGTTAGGAGGCGCTGTTAGGAGGTGCTGTTAGGAGGTGCTGTTAGGAGGTGCTGTTTGGAGGTGCTGTTAGGAGGTGCTTTTAGGAGGTGCTGTTTGGAGGTGCTGTTAGGAGGTGCTGTTATGAGGTGCTGTTAGGAGGTGCTGTTAGGAGGCGCTGTTAGGAGGCGCTATTAGGAGGTGCTGTTATGAGGTGCTGTTATGAGGTGCTGTTAGGAGGTGCTGTTAGGAGGTGCTTTTAGGAGGTGCTGTTAGGAGGTGCTGTTTGGAGGTGCTGTTAGGAGGTGCTGTTTGGAGGTGCTGTTAGGAGGTGCTGTTAGGAGGTGCTGTTAGGAGGTGCTGTGGTGTCGTTAAAAAGATAGTCAGTATCGGGTCGAGGTCGTTTAGAAAAGCGTTAACATGGTATTGAAGGATCATACGATGGTCGTTGAGATGAGCCTTAGTATAGGATTGTTAGAGGATTGGATGGTCGTTGAGATGAGCCTTAGTATAGGATTGTTAGAGGATAGGGTGGTCGTTGAGATGAGCCTTAGTATAGGATTGTTGGAAGATAGGGTGGTCGTTGAGATGAGCCTTAGTATAGTATTGTTGGAAGATAGGGTGGTCGTTGAGATGAGCCTTAGTATAGGATTGTTAGAAGATAGGGTGGTCGTTGAGATGAGCCTTAGTATAGGATTGTTAGAGGATAGGGTTGTCGTTGAGATGAGCCTTAGTATAGGATTGTTAGAAGATAGGGTGGTCGTTGAGATGAGCCTTAGTATAGGATTGTTAGAAGATAGGGTGGTCGTTGAGATGAGCCTTAGTATAGGATTGTTAGAAGATAGGATGGTCGTTGAGATGAGCCTTAGTATAGGATTGTTAGAAGATAGGATGGTCGTTGAGATGAGCCTTAGTATAGGATTGTTAGAAGATAGGATGGTCGTTGAGATGAGCCTTAGTATAGGATTGTTAGAAGATAGGGTGGTCGTTGAGATGAGCCTTAGTATAGGATTGTTAGAGGATAGGGTGGTCGTTGAGATGAGCCTTAGTATAGGATTGTTAGAAGATAGGGTGGTCGTTGAGATGAGCCTTAGTATAGGATTGTTAGAGGATAGGGTGGTCGTTGAGATGAGCCTTAGTATAGGATTGTTAGAGGATAGGGTGGTCGTTGAGATGAGCCTTAGTATAGGATTGTTAGAAGATAGGGTGGTCGTTGAGATGAGCCTTGTTTGGGAGATGAGATATTAATTCGGATGATTACGCTGGCACGGGCGGTTGAGCAATTATAGATTTTAATTCGTTTGCAGTGATACCGGGGCCTTCCATAACCAAAGAACCAAACATGACGTGAAAACTGTGTCCTGGACATGCAGGGATTCTTGGTAACGGGGAGGCAGACAGGATAGAAGGGACTGTCATTGTGTTAGGGACGTTAACAATAGACAGAACAAATATCACATGGGCTGTTAGAGACAAACTTTCACAGGAGGCTGGCGAAGAAGCGGAGGATAGCAAACACGTCAGAGGGATGGTGTTACAGGGTGTCACATAGGGTGAAGGCAGGAAGAGCATCCTTATCAGAGGGATGGTGTTACAGGGTGTCACATAGGGCGAAGGCAGGAAGAGCATCCTCAGTGGAGGAGGATGCAACACGTTCAACCGAAGAAAGACAGGAACAGCCAATAGACGAATATTTTGATGGTTGCTGGAACGGGCAGCTGAGCGGATTTGGGAATGTTCGATCTGCGGTGACGCCAGTGAGACCGCAAAAAGCAGGTGGTCTACCTTCAACGGTAGAACCAACCCCAGAGTCTCAAAGAAATAAAGACAGTCATGAAACAAGCTAGGTAAACAGAATAGAAGGAGAAAGATGAGATGGGAAAATGAGTCATGACATGAGCGCTTACACAAACACAGCAGACATGAGCGCTTACACAAACACAGCAGACATGAGCGCATACACAAACACAGCAGACATGAGCGCTTACACAAACACAGTAGACATGAGCGCTTACACAAACACAGCAGACATGAGCGCTTACACAAACACAGCAGACATGAGCGCTTACACAAACACAGCAGACATGAACGCTTACACAAATACAGCAGACATGAGCGCTTACACAAACACAGCAGACATGAGCGCTTACACAAACACAGCAGACATGAGCGCTTACACAAATACAGCAGACATGAACGCTTACACAAATACAGCAGACATGAACGCTTACACAAATACAGCAGACATGAACGCTTACACAAATACAGCAGACATGAGCGCTTACACAAACACAGCAGACATGAGCGCTTACACAAACACAGCAGACATGAGCGCTTACACAAACACAGCAGACATGAGCGCTGACACAAACACAGCAGACATGAGCGCTTACACAAACACAGCAGACATGAGCGCTTACACAAACACAGCAGACATGAGCGCATACACAAATACAGCAGACATGAGCGCATACACAAACACAGCAGACATGAGCGCTTACACAAACACAGCAGACATGAGCGCTTACACAAACACAGCAGACATGAGCGCTTACACAAACACAGCAGACATGAGCGCTTACACAAACACAGCAGACATGAGCGCATACACAAATACAGCAGACATGAGCGCATACACAAACACAGCAGACATGAGCGCTTACACAAACACAGCAGACATGAGCGCTTACACAAACACAGCAGACATGAGCGCTTACACAAACACAGCAGACATGAGCGCTTACACAAACACAGCAGACATGAGCGCATACACAAACACAGCAGACATGAGCGCATACACAAACACAGCAGACATGAGCGCTTACACAAACACAGCAGACATGAGCGCTTACACAAACACAGAAGACATGAGCGCTTACACAAACACAGCAGACATGAGCGCTTACACAAACACAGCAGACATGAGCGCTTACACAAACACAGCAGACATGAGCGCATACACAAACACAGCAGACATGAGCGCTTACACAAACACAGCAGACCTGAGCGCTTACACAAACACAGCAGACATGAGCGCTTACACAAACACAGCAGACATGAGCGCTTACACAAACACAGCAGACATGAGCGCTTACACAAACACAGCAGACATGAGCGCTTACACAAACACAGCAGACATGAGCGCTTACACAAACACAGCAGACATGAGCGCTTACACAAACACAGCAGACATGAGCGCTTACACAAACACAGCAGACATGAGCGCTTACACAAACACAGCAGACATGAGCGGATAAAGATAATCAGACTGAGAACAGGTCATTGTGACTTCAGGAATACCTACATCAGATAGGACTCACTGACTTTGCACCATGCGACTGTGGAGCATCCAGACAAACTCCAGAACATATCCTACAGGACTGCAGCACTCTCGACACAGGAGCATCCAAACTCCAGAACATATCCTACAGGACTGCAGCACTCTCGACACAGGAGCATCCAAACTCCAGAACATATCCTACAGGACTGCAGCTCTCTCAACACAGGAGCATCCAGACAAACTCCAGAACATATCCTACAGGACTGCAGCACTCTCGACACAGGAGCATCCAAACTCCAGAACATATCCTACAGGACTGCAGCTCTCTCAACACAGGAGCGTCCAGACAAACACCAGAACATATCCTACAGGACTGCAGCTCTCTCAACACAGAAGCATCCAGACAAACTCCAGAACATATCCTACAGGACTGCAGCTCTCTCAACACAGGAGTGTCCAGACAAACACCAGAACATATCCTACAGGACTGCAGCACTCTCGGCACAGGAGCATACAGACAAACTCCAGAACATATCCTACAGGACTGCAGCACTCTCAACACAGGAGCATCCAAACTCCAGAACATATCCTACAGGACTGCAGCACTCTCAACACAGGAGCATACAGACAAACTCCAGAACATATCCTACAGGACTGCAGCACTCTCAACACAGGAGCATCCAAACTCCAGAACATATCCTACAGGACTGCAGCACTCTCAACACAGGAGCATACAGACAAACTCCAGAACATATCCTACAGGACTGCAGCACTCTCAACACAGGAGCATCCAAACTCCAGAACATATCCTACAGGACTGCAGCACTCTCAACACAGGAGCATACAGACAAACTCCAGAACATATCCTACAGGACTGCAGCACTCTCAACACAGGAGCATACAGACAAACTCCAGAACATATCCTACAGGACTGCAGCACTCTCAACACAGGAGCATCCAGACAAACTCCAGAACATATCCTACAGGACTGCAGCACTCTCAACACAGGAGCATCCAAACTCCAGAACATATCCTACAGGACTGCAGCACTCTCAACACAGGAGCCTCCAGACAAACTCCAGAACATATCCTACAGGACTGCAGCACTCTCAACACATCGGCATCCAGACAAACTCCAGAACATATCCTACAGGACTACAGCACTCTCAAAACAGGAGCATTCAAACTCCAGAACATATCCTACAGGACTGCAACGCTCTCAACACAGAGGCATCCAAACTCCAGAACATATCCTACAGGACTACAGCACTCTCAACACAGGAGGATCTAGACAAACTCCAGAACATATCCTACAGGACTGCAGCACTCTCAACACAGGAGCATCCAGACAAACTCCAGAACATATCCTACAGGACTGCAGCACTCTCAACACAGGAGCATCCAAACTCCAGAACATATCCTACAGGACTGCAGCACTCTCAACACAGGAGCATACAGACAAACTCCAGAACATATCCTACAGGACTGCAGCACTCTCAACTAGGAGCATCCAGACAAACTCCAGAACATATCCTACAAGACTGTAACACTCTCAACACAGGAGCATCCAGACAAACTCCAGAACATATCCTACAAGACTGTAACACTCTCAACACAGGAGCATCCAGACAAACTCCAGACCATATCCTACAAGACTGTAACACTCTCAACACAGGAGCATCCAGACAAACTCCAGAACATATCCTACAGGACTGCAGCACTCTCAACTAGGAGCATCCAGACAAACTCCAGAACATATCCTACAAGACTGTAACACTCTCAACACAGGAGCATCCAGACAAACTCCAGAACATATCCTACAAGACTGTAACACTCTCAACACAGGAGCATCCAGACAAACTCCAGACCATATTCTACAAGACTGTAACACTCTCAACACAGGAGCATCCAGACAAACTCCAGACCATATCCTACAAGACTGTAACACTCTCAACACAGGAGCATCCAGACAAACTCCAGAACATATCCTACAAGACTGTAACACTCTCAACACAGGAGCATCCAGACAAACTCCAGACCATATCCTACAAGACTGTAACACTCTCAACACAGGAGCCTCCAGACAAACTCCAGAACATATCCTACAGGACTGTAACACTCTCAACACAGGAGCGTCCAGACAAACTCCAGAACATATCCTACAGGACTGTAACACTCTCGACACAGGAGCATCCAAACTCCAGAACATATCCTACAGGACTGCAGCTCTCTCAACACAGGAGCGTCCAGACAAACACCAGAACATATCCTACAGGACTGCAGCTCTCTCAACACAGAAGCATCCAGACAAACTCCAGAACATATCCTACAGGACTGCAGCTCTCTCAACACAGGAGTGTCCAGACAAACACCAGAACATATCCTACAGGACTGCAGCACTCTCGGCACAGGAGCATACAGACAAACTCCAGAACATATCCTACAGGACTGCAGCACTCTCAACACAGGAGCATCCAAACTCCAGAACATATCCTACAGGACTGCAGCACTCTCAACACAGGAGCATACAGACAAACTCCAGAACATATCCTACAGGACTGCAGCACTCTCAACACAGGAGCATCCAAACTCCAGAACATATCCTACAGGACTGCAGCACTCTCAACACAGGAGCATACAGACAAACTCCAGAACATATCCTACAGGACTGCAGCACTCTCAACACAGGAGCATCCAAACTCCAGAACATATCCTACAGGACTGCAGCACTCTCAACACAGGAGCATACAGACAAACTCCAGAACATATCCTACAGGACTGCAGCACTCTCGACACAGGAGCATACAGACAAACTCCAGAACATATCCTACAGGACTGCAGCACTCTCAACACAGGAGCATCCAGACAAACTCCAGAACATATCCTACAGGACTGCAGCACTCTCAACACAGGAGCATCCAAACTCCAGAACATATCCTACAGGACTGCAGCACTCTCAACACAGGAGCCTCCAGACAAACTCCAGAACATATCCTACAGGACTGCAGCACTCTCAACACAGGAGCATCCAAACTCCAGAACATATCCTACAGGACTGCAGCACTCTCAACACAGGAGCATCCAGACAAACTCCAGAACATATCCTACAGGACTGCAGCACTCTCAACACAGGAGCATCCAAACTCCAGAACATATCCTACAGGACTGCAGCACTCTCAACACAGGAGCATACAGACAAACTCCAGAACATATCCTACAGGACTGCAGCACTCTCAACACAGGAGCATACAGACAAACTCCAGAACATATCCTACAGGACTGCAGCACTCTCAACACATCGGCATCCAGACAAACTCCAGAACATATCCTACAGGACTACAGCACTCTCAAAACAGGAGCATTCAAACTCCAGAACATATCCTACAGGACTGCAACGCTCTCAACACAGAGGCATCCAAACTCCAGAACATATCCTACAGGACTACAGCACTCTCAACACAGGAGGATCCAGACAAACTCCAGAACATATCCTACAGGACTGCAGCACTCTCAACACAGGAGCATCCAGACAAACTCCAGAACATATCCTACAGGACTGCAGCACTCTCAACACAGGAGCATCCAGACAAACTTCAGAACATATCCTACAGGACTGCAGCGCTCTCAACACAGGAGCATCCAGACAAACTCCAGAACATATCCTACAGGACTGCAGCACTCTCAACTAGGAGCATCCAGACAAACTCCAGAACATATCCTACAAGACTGTAACACTCTCAACACAGGAGCATCCAGACAAACTCCAGAACATATCCTTCAAGACTGTAACACTCTCAACACAGGAGCATCCAGACAAACTCCAGACCATATCCTACAAGACTGTAACACTCTCAACACAGGAGCATCCAGACAAACTCCAGAACATATCCTACAGGACTGCAGCACTCTCAACTAGGAGCATCCAGACAAACTCCAGAACATATCCTACAAGACTGTAACACTCTCAACACAGGAGCATCCAGACAAACTCCAGAACATATCCTACAAGACTGTAACACTCTCAACACAGGAGCATCCAGACAAACTCCAGACCATATCCTACAGGACTGCAGCACTCTCAACACAGGAGCATCCAAACTCCAGAACATATCCTACAGGACTGCAGCACTCTCAACACAGGAGCATACAGACAAACTCCAGAACATATCCTACAGGACTGCAGCACTCTCAACACAGGAGCATACAGACAAACTCCAGAACATATCCTACAGGACTGCAGCACTCTCAACACAGGAGCATCCAGACAAACTCCAGAACATATCCTACAGGACTGCAGCACTCTCAACACAGGAGCATCCAAACTCCAGAACATATCCTACAGGACTGCAGCACTCTCAACACAGGAGCCTCCAGACAAACTCCAGAACATATCCTACAGGACTGCAGCACTCTCAACACAGGAGCATCCAAACTCCAGAACATATCCTACAGGACTGCAGCACTCTCAACACAGGAGCATCCAGACAAACTCCAGAACATATCCTACAGGACTGCAGCACTCTCAACACAGGAGCATCCAAACTCCAGAACATATCCTACAGGACTGCAGCACTCTCAACACAGGAGCATACAGACAAACTCCAGAACATATCCTACAGGACTGCAGCACTCTCAACACAGGAGCATACAGACAAACTCCAGAACATATCCTACAGGACTGCAGCACTCTCAACACATCGGCATCCAGACAAACTCCAGAACATATCCTACAGGACTACAGCACTCTCAAAACAGGAGCATTCAAACTCCAGAACATATCCTACAGGACTGCAACGCTCTCAACACAGAGGCATCCAAACTCCAGAACATATCCTACAGGACTACAGCACTCTCAACACAGGAGGATCTAGACAAACTCCAGAACATATCCTACAGGACTGCAGCACTCTCAACACAGGAGCATCCAGACAAACTCCAGAACATATCCTACAGGACTGCAGCACTCTCAACACAGGAGCATCCAGACAAACTTCAGAACATATCCTACAGGACTGCAGCGCTCTCAACACAGGAGCATCCAGACAAACTCCAGAACATATCCTACAGGACTGCAGCACTCTCAACTAGGAGCATCCAGACAAACTCCAGAACATATCCTACAAGACTGTAACACTCTCAACACAGGAGCATCCAGACAAACTCCAGAACATATCCTACAAGACTGTAACACTCTCAACACAGGAGCATCCAGACAAACTCCAGACCATATCCTACAAGACTGTAACACTCTCAACACAGGAGCATCCAGACAAACTCCAGAACATATCCTACAGGACTGCAGCACTCTCAACTAGGAGCATCCAGACAAACTCCAGAACATATCCTACAAGACTGTAACACTCTCAACACAGGAGCATCCAGACAAACTCCAGAACATATCCTACAAGACTGTAACACTCTCAACACAGGAGCATCCAGACAAACTCCAGACCATATTCTACAAGACTGTAACACTCTCAACACAGGAGCATCCAGACAAACTCCAGACCATATCCTACAAGACTGTAACACTCTCAACACAGGAGCATCCAGACAAACTCCAGAACATATCCTACAAGACTGTAACACTCTCAACACAGGAGCATCCAGACAAACTCCAGACCATATCCTACAAGACTGTAACACTCTCAACACAGGAGCCTCCAGACAAACTCCAGAACATATCCTACAGGACTGTAACACTCTCAACACAGGAGCGTCCAGACAAACTCCAGAACATATCCTACAGGACTGTAACACTCTCAACACAGGAGCATCCAAACTCCAGAACATATCCTACAGGACTGCAGCACTCTCAACACAGGAGCGTCCAGACAAACTCCTGAACATATCCTACAGGACTGTAGCACTCTCAACACAGGAGCATCCAGACAAACTCCTGAACATATCCTACAGGACTGTAGCACTCTCAACACAGGAGCATCCAGACAAACACCAGAACATATCCTACAGGACTGCAGCGCTCTCAACACAGGAGCATCCAGACAAACACCAGAACATATCCTACAGGACTGCAGCACTCTCAACACAGGAGCATCCAGACAAACACCAGAACATATCCTACAGGACTGCAGCTCTCTCAACACAGTAGCATCCAGAAAAACACCAGAACATATCCTACAGGACTGCAGCGCTCTCAACACAGGAGCATCCAGACAAACACCAGAACATATCCTACAGGACTGCAGCACTCTCAACACAGGAGCATCCAGACAAACTCCAGAACATATCCTACAGGACTGCAGCACTCTCAACACAGGAGCATCCAGACAAACTCCAGAACATATCCTACAGGACTGCAGCACTCTCAACACAGGAGCATCCAGACAAACTCCAGAACATATCCTACAGGACTGCAGCGCTCCCAACACAGGAGCATCCAGACAAACACCAGAACATATCCTACAGGACTGTAGCACTCTCAACACAGGAGCATCCAGACAAACTCCAGAACATATCCTACAGGACTGCAGCGCTCTCAACACAGGAGCATCCAGACAAACACCAGAACATATCCTACAGGACTGTAGCACTCTCAACACAGGAGCATCCAGACAAACACCAGAACATATCCTACAGGACTGTAACACTCTCAACACAGGAGCATCCAGACAAACTCCTGAACATATCCTACAGGACTGTAGCACTCTCAACACCCTACGAACGTGGCTCACAGCTAAAACCTTTCATGGTGAAACTATGGGGAATGGATGAAGACCTCAAAAGCACGTGACCCAAGCTGGTCTAAATGTATAGCAGTAGCACCAGAGCTGAAAGTTGTCAGCGACCCACAGCTGATGGCTTGCGACAGGATCGGTGAACCAGAATCATCCAGACTCTGCTCCACCTCTCCGTGGTGCCTCTAGTAACAGACTAACCTGTCTAGTCTGGCCAAGCGAGTAGGTATCGAAGAGGGAAGAGAACCCGGTACTCAAAAATGTCATGCTGAAGTCGGATGTGTTGGGCCGAAAGGCGCAAATATCACGGTTATACTGCAAACCACAACACAACGTAGACACGCCCACTTAATGTCCTTTTAAGGGCGGATGATGAAGAGGTGTACGCCTTTAGTCATCGACACAAGCAAGCAAACATCATAATAATAATACGAATAATAATAAGAAGAAGAAGATGGCGCCAGTCCGAGCTAAGGACACTACATACAAGAGTGTCTACGCTAGAGCATGGGCAGCCCACACAATTCAATGATGAGGTACTAATAGAGACAGATAAAGAGAGGGCGATTATAAAAGAGATTAAGAAGAAAAGATAGTCCAGATTTGCTGGACTTGTGTGCAGAGAGAAGAGGTCGGTTAGAAAATTAGAAAGCCAGAAAGACAAATAACTGAACTCAAATACCAAAATTATCGAGTTAACACAAATTTACAAGCTCCAAAACTCACGAGTTATCAACAAGATGACATGATTAAAAACTCACGATTTGCCAAATGTCAACAGCTGTAAATCGCTTGGCTTAACTCGTATGATCAATCTCAAACTCGCAAGTTAACAAAGATGAACAATCTCAAACTCGCAAGTTATCAAAGATAAACAATCTCAAACTCGCAAGTTAACAAAGATGAACAATTTCAAACTCGCAAGTTAACAAAGATGAACAATCTCAAACTCGCAAGTTATCAAAGATAAACAATCTCAAACTCGCAAGTTAACAAAGATGGACAATCTCAAACTCGTAAGTTAACAAAGATGAACAATCTCAAACTCGCAAGTTAACAAAGATGAACAATCTCAAACTCGCAAGTTAAAAAAGATGAACAATCTCAAACTCGCAAGTTAACAAAGATGGACAATCTCAAACTCGCAAGTTAACAAAGATGGACAAACTCAAACTCGCAAGTTAATAAAGGTGGACAATCTCAAACTCGAGAGTTAACAAAGATGGACAATCTCAAACTCACAAGTTAACAAAGATGGATAATCTCAAACTCGCAAGTTAGCAAAGATGGACAATCTCAAAACTCACAAGTTAACAAAGATGAACGATCTCAACACTCGCAAGTTAACATAGATGACCAATCTAAAAACTCATAAGTTAACAAATATGGACAATCTCAAAACTGACAAGTTAACAAAGATGAACAATCTCAAAACTGACAAGTTAACAAATATGGACAATCTCAAAACTGACAAGTTAACAAATATGGACAATCTCAAAACTGACAAGTTAACAAATATGGACAATCTCGAGACTGACAAGTTAACAAAGATGAACAATCTCAAAACTCACAAGCTAACAAAGATGAACAATCTCAAAACTCACAAGCTAACAAAGATGAACAATCTCAAAACTCAGAAGTTAATAAATATGGACAATCTCAAAACTGACAAGCTAACAAATATGAACAATCTCAAAACTGACAAGTTAACAAATATGGACAATCTCAAATCGGACAAGTTAACAAATATGGACAATCTCAGAACTGACAAGTTAACAAATATGGACAATCTCAAAACTGACAAGTTAACAAATATGGACAACCTCAAAACTGACAAGTTAACAAATATGGACAATCTTAAAACTGACAAGTTAACAAATATGAACAATCTCAAAACTGACAAGTTAACAAATATGGACAATCTCAAATCTGACAAGTTAACAAATATGGACAATCTCAAAACTGACAAGTTAACAAATATGGACAATCTCAAAACTGACAAGTTAACAAATATGGACAATCTCAAAACTGACAAGTTAACAAATATGGACAATCTCGAGACTGACAAGTTAACAAAGATGAACAATCTCAAAACTCACAAGCTAACAAAGATGAACAATCTCAAAACTCACAAGCTAACAAAGATGAACAATCTCAAAACTCAGAAGTTAATAAATATGGACAATCTCAAAACTGACAAGCTAACAAATATGAACAATCTCAAAACTGACAAGTTAACAAATATGGACAATCTCAAATCGGACAAGTTAACAAATATGGACAATCTCAGAACTGACAAGTTAACAAATATGGACAATCTCAAAACTGACAAGTTAACAAATATGGACAACCTCAAAACTGACAAGTTAACAAATATGGACAATCTTAAAACTGACAAGTTAACAAATATGAACAATCTCAAAACTGACAAGTTAACAAATATGGACAATCTCAAATCTGACAAGTTAACAAATATGGACAATCTCAAAACTGACAAGTTAACAAATATGGACAATCTCAAAACTAAAGGTTAACAAATATGGACAATCTCAAAACTGACAAGTTAACAAATATGGGCAATCTCAAATCTGACAAGTTAACAAATATGGACAATCTCAAAACTGACAAGGTGACAAATGGGAACAATCTCAAAACTGACAAGGTGACAAATATGGACAATCTCAAAACTGACAAGGTGACAAAACTAATTTCAACTTAAGAGCTCAATGCCACATTGGCATATACCTGCCTTGATGCCCAGATTTAACAACAGCCCAAATGAATTGATCCAGCAGTGACGTCACGGCCGTTATCTTATCAACGTATCTCTTGGGTCGCCGGCAGTTCGTCTCTTCAGCTCTGCTTTATTTTCTTTTGTTATCTTACACTTCAAGACTCCTCTACTACTGAGTTTCCAATCTTCACTGCTCTTATTTTCCCCCCTTCTTACTTATCTTTAATTTACTGTTGCTTTTTATTTGTATTTTGCACCTTGTTTCTCTTATTCATGGTATTTAACACGTTCTCTAGTTCGGCGTTGTGTAATTACTATTTTGGTTTCTTTTTTTCCATTTTCCTCTTGTACTATTTCCTATCTCTATTTATCCAGTACTGTTGTTCCCGTTCCTTACTTTGTTTTCCATATACTATTTTCCTTACTTTGTTTTCCATATATATTTTTTCCTTACTTTGTTTTCCATATACTATTTTCCTTACTTTGTTTTCCATATACTATTTTTACTTATATACTACTTACTACTTCTCACTATAACCGAATAACAAAGCAAGCCCTCATGTGGGAAACAACAGGTAAAGGGAAAAGAGGCCGACCCAGAGAGACACTGAGAAGAACATTGATCAGAGAAGCAAGAGCAGCAGGAATCGGTTCCCTCAATGAAATAGAGTTGCTTGCACAGAACAGAGACAAATGGCGAGATTTGATAAAATATCTTTAGCAAGGATTGAAAACTGCTAGAATAAAAACTTAGATAAGAGGAAGAGTATCTGGGTCTATGTCCTATGGGCCGGCTACGGCTCGAAAGGTCAATAAATAGATAGATTCTCTTACACTGTCTTCCATCTCCTAATCCCTATATTACCTTCTCCTGTTCGTCTATATTATGTTTTATATTTTATGTTCCCCTGTACTGTTATTCGTCTCCTACTTTCTTTAGTTTGTCTTCTATTTGTGATTTCCTCTATCAATATTTGGTTCCCAGTTCCCTACACGGCATCCTAGTTACAATCTCCCCTTCCTGTATATACATTTCCAATCTCTATTACCCTTATCCTCATTTCCTCATCATCATCCAATCTTTATTACCCTTATCCTCATTTCCCGGTCACCATCTAATCTCTATTACTCCTATACCCATTTTCAGCTTTCATTTATTATATATTTCCTAACCCATTCTACTGTTTTCTATTTCTTACTCTAATATCTGCCACATTTTCCATTACTCTTGTTCCCATCCCCTATTCCCTTTACTCTATTTTCTGCCACAATTTCCAATACTCTTGTTCCCATCCCCTATTCCCTTACTCTATTTTTCATCGCTATTCCCCTTGCCCGTATTCCTATCTCCCATCCTTTATTCTATATCCTACCTTCTATTCTCATATTTTCTATATCCCACCTTCTATTCTCATATTTTCTATATCCCACCTTCTATTCTCATATTTTCTATATCCCACCTTCTATTCTCATATTTTCTATATCCCACCTTCTATTCTCATATTTTCTATATCTCACCTTCTATTCTCATATTTTCTATATCCCACCTTCTATTCTCATATTTTCTATATCCCACCTTCTATTCTCATATTTTCTACATCCCACCTTCTATTCTCATAATTTCTATATCCCACCTTCTATTCTCATATTTTATATATCCCACCTTCTATTCTCATATTTTCTATATCCCACCTTCTATTCTCATATTTTCTATATCCCACCTTCTATTCTCATATTTTCTATATCCTACCTTCTATTCTCATTTTTATCTATATCTCACCTTCTATTCTCATATTTTCTATATCTCACCTTCTATTCTCATTTTTATCTATACCCCACCTTCTGTTCTCATATTTTCTATATCTCACCTTCTATTCTCATATTTTCTATATCTCACCTACTGTTCTCATATTTTCTATATCCTACCTTCTATTCTCATATTTTCTAATCTCACCTTCTATTCTCATATTTTCTATATCTCACCTTCTGTTCTAATATTTTCTATATCTCACCTTCTATTCTCATATTTTCTATATCTCACCTTCTATTCTCATATTTTCTATATCCTACCTTCTATTCTCATATTTTCTATATCTCACCTTCTATTCTCATATTTTCTATATCTCACCTTCTATTCTCATATTTTCTATTTCCCACCTTCTATTCTCATATTTTCTATATCCCACCTTCTATTCTCATATTTTCTATATCTCACCCTCTATTCTCATATTTTCTATTTCCCACCTTCTATTCTCATATTTTCTATATCCCACCTTCTATTCTCATATTTTCTATATCCTACCTTCTATTCTCATATTTTCTATATCCCACCTTCTATTCTCATATTTTCTATTTCCCACCTTCTATTCTCATATTTTCTATATCTCACCTTCTATTCTCATATTTTCTATATCCCACCTTCTATTCTCATATTTTCTATATCTCACCTTCTATTCTCATATTTTCTATATCCCACCTTCTATTCTCATATTTTCTATATCCCACCTTCTATTCTCATATTTTCTATATCCTACCTTCTATTCTCATATTTTCTATATCCCACCTTCTATTCTCATATTTTCTATTTCCCACCTATTATTCTAATTTCCATGACATGTTTTTTTCTCTTGTTCCAATTTTTATATTCTTCCATTCAGTTCTCTTTATCTTTACCTCCCCCCCCCCAACTCACCCCAACCGTCCCCCTTTTTATCCCCTCTCCCCAACTTTCCTTTTCTATTTTATTATTCCCACTTTCATTTGTCTAATTTTGTTTTTTTTCCATTATTACCTTTTTTCTAATGTTACCCTTCTTTTCTCTTTTCCCCTCTTCTGATTAGCATTGATCCGTTAGGTGCACGTAGGTAACTTGTGTCGCTAGTTTACGCAGGGTCGCTATATTGCATGTCTGCACCTTTCACCCCGACACCTCCATCTTCGTCATGTGTCAGTTTTTGGTTGGGATTTTTATTTATGATTTCTCTCTGTGGCAACCACCCCTGGTCTCAGCAGCGAGGCCCGGCTTCAAACGTCAGTTACTCATCGACGGAAAAAACACGAGTACCTCCGAAGTCGGAGTTATCTGCCTGTGCGGCGAGGGACTCCTGTGCACACGGCTGCCAGGGAAAAATGGATTAACACGCAAAATTCTGTTCCTAAACTCTAGGGACTTCGTCAGAGTTGAAAGCTGGCGAACGCAACAACAACAGCAGCAGCAGCAGCAGCAACAACAACAACAACAGCAGCAACAACAACAACAGCAACAACAACAACAGCAGAGCAACAACAACAACAACAGCAACAACAACAACAACAACAGCAACAACAACAACAGCAACAACAACAGCAGCAGAGCAACGACAACAACAACAGCAACAACAACATTTGTAAGTTTGCTTACCACTTCTGACCAGGCAGTGACCAGTTTGGCCTTCTTTTTGCGACTTTAAATTGCAAATGGTTTCTTTAACGTGCGCGAGTGCACATTTTACTCTTCTTCACAACAATGACAACATCAACAACAACACCAACAACAACAACAGCAGCAGCAGCAACAACAACAACAACAGCAGACCAACAACAACAACAACAACAACAGCAACAAAAACAACAACAACAGCAGCAACAACAACAGCAACAACAACAACAACAACAGCAACAACAACAACAACAGCAGCAGAGCAACAACAACAACAACAACAACAACAACAACAACAGCAACAACAACAACAGCAGCAGAGCAACAACAACAACAACAACAACAGCAACAACAACAACAACAGCAACAACAACAGCAGCAGAGCAACAACAACAACAGCAACAACAACAACAGCAACAACAACAACAACAACAGCAACAACAACAACAACAGCAACAACAACAGCAGCAGAGCAACAACAACAACAACAACAGCAACAACAACAGCAGCAGAGCAACAACAACAACAACAACAACAACAACAACAACAGCAACAACAACAGCAGCAGAGCAACAACAACAACAACAGCAACAACAACAGCAGCAGAGCAACAACAACAACAACAACAACAACAGCAACAACAACAGCAGCAGAGCAACAACAACAACAACAGCAACAACAACAACAACAACATTTGTAAGTTTGCTTACCACTTCTGACCAGGCAGTGACCAGTTTGGCCTTCTTTTTGCGACTTTAAATTGCAAATGGTTTCTTTAACGTGCGCGAGTGCACATTTTGCTCTTCTTCACAACAATGACAACATCATCATCATGGGCTCCGAATGTGAATCTTGCCACTTGCGGTACGATCTAAGACGAGCAAAGCCATCGATAGATCTACCAAACCTGACCGGAAATTCCGGGACAACCTCCAACCAGCGTGACGTTTGCAGCTTTGCGAGCAGGGGCGGTCGTGGGTAGAGTGACGTCAGACATCTATAGCTCCCACAGCTGATAACGTCACGCTATTTGGAGGTTGTTCCGGTTTCATTTTCAGCCCGCGGACCTTTCAGTAGCTTTCAGGACCTTTCAGTAGCTTTCAGGACCTTTCAGTAGCTTTCAGGACCTTTCAGTAGCTTTCAGTACTTTTCCGGTTACCTTTCAGCAAAAGATGCTCCAAACTATTACGTGTTATGATTTATATTAAGGATGTCATCCATATTTGACCCTATCTACAGTTGTGTGTTATCTTCCCCTCAATCACACACTGAATCACCAGGAAACCTTGACCTATATTAACTAATCAGCTGGTGTGTCTTCAATCTGACCAATGGTGTCAGGGATGGAAATCTATTCACGTAGATATCGTTGACAACTAAAGTATCATATCACATCATGAAAATTGGTGTTTGATGGTACACTTTCGCACTTTGAAATTATCTTATTAACGTTTTGTTGTTTATTTACAAAGAAAATAATTATATTATGAGGGTCATGTTTGCTTCAAGGTTGTTTGAAGAGGTCAAGGTAAAGTGCGAGACTTGTAAGGCGTCTTAGCACGCGAGTTTTCACCCATATGTGCTCGTGTGGCTATTCAGAAGTGTTCGAAGACTTCAGGGTAGTGTTGCTTCAAGCATCGAAACTCATGATACGAAGCGGCATTCCTCACCTTCCCAGAGTACTACTCCCCAGGTACCCATTTCTGCCAGCGGCTGGATCGACCACGGTTTTTTTTTCCCCCAATAACACTGCATCCAGAGGGAATCAAACTTGTGTTGTCCGAACGTCGGTAGCCCTGTTAGGTGGTTTTCCCAACTAGACTACCACCCAAAGGTGGTTATTTTAGATCCAACCAAAGAAAATGTTGTTCTTACCCCTCCATATACGAGAACTGACAATGTGACCAGCTCAGTGTGTCATGATGATGTTCTTACCCCTCCATATACGAGAATTGACCATGTGACCAGCTCATAGTGTGTCATGATGATGTTCTTACCCCTCCATATACGAGAACTGACCATGTGACCAGCTCATAGTGTGTCATGATGATGTTCTTACCCCTCCATATACGAGAACTGACAATGTGACCAGCTCATAGTGTGTCATGATGATGTTCTTACCCCTCCATATACGAGAATTGACCATGTGACCAGCTCATAGTGTGTCATGATGATGTTCTTACCCCTCCATATACGAGAACTGACCATGTGACCAGCTCATAGTGTGTCATGATGATGTTCTTACCCCTCCATATACGAGAACTGACAATGTGACCAGCTCATAGTGTGTCATGATGATGTTCTTACCCCTCCATATACGAGAACTGACCATGCGACCAGCTCATAGTATGTCATGATGATGTTCTTACCCCTCCATATACGAGAACTGACAATGTGACCAGCTCATAGTGTGTCATGATGATGTTCTTACCCCTCCATATACGAGAACTGACAATGTGACCAGCTCATAGTGTGTCATGATGATGTTCTTACCCCTCCATATACGAGAACTGACAATGTGACCAGCTCATAGTGTGTCATGATGATGTTCTTACCCCTCCATATACGAGAACTGACCATGTGACCAGCTCATAGTGTGTCATGATGATGTTCTTACCCCTCCATATACGAGAACTGACAATGTGACCAGCTCATAGTGTGCCATGATGATGTTCTTACCCCTCCATATACGAGAACTGACCATGCGACCAGCTCATAGTGTGTCATGATGATGTTCTTACCTCTTCATCATGAAGCAGGACAAGAATCAAGATCTGCACCAAATGTGATTAAAATTGTCTAACTTCAAGATGATTGCGGGACCTAAGCAAACCCTTTCTACAGAAGAAATCTGGCTAGAGACAGATCTCCCACAAAACGTTACATTCACCACAGCCCGTCTGAAAGAATCTATGTCTCTAGCTAGATCTCCCACAGAACGTTACATTCACCACAGCCCGTCTGAAAGAATCTCTGTTTCTAGCCAGATCTCCCACAGAACGCTACATTCACCACAGCCCGTCTGGAAGAATCTCTGTCTCTAGCTACATCTCCCCCAGAACGTTACATTCACCACAGCTCGTCTGAAAGAATCTCTGTCTCTAGCTAGATCTCCCACAGAACGTTACATTCACCACAGCCCGTCTGAAAGAATCTATGTCTCTAGCTAGATCTCTCACAGAACGTTACATTCATCACAGCTTGTCTGAAAGAATCTATGTCTCTAGCTAGATCTCTCACAGAACGTTACATTCACCACAGCCATCTGAAAGAATCTCTGTCTCTAGCTAGATCTCTCACAGAACGTTACATTCACCACATCCGATCTGAAAAATTCTCTGTCACTAGCCAGATCTTTCACAGAACGTTACATTCACCACAACCATCTGAAAGAATCTATGTCTCTAGCTAGATCTCTCACAGAACGTTACATTCACCACAGCCCGTCTGAAATAATCTCTGTCTCTAGCTAGATCTCTCACAGAACGTTACATTCACCACAGTTTGTCTGAAATATCTCTATCTTTAGCCAGATCTCTCACAGAACGTTACATTCACCACAGCCTATCTAAAAGAATCTATGTCTCTAGCTAGATCTCTCACAGAACGTTACATTCACCACAGCCTATCTGAAAGAATCTATGTCTCTAGCTAGATCTCTCACAGAACGCTACATTCACCACAGCCGATCTGAAAAATTCTCTGTCTCTAGCAAAATCTCTCAAAGAACGTTACATTCACCACAGCCTATCTGAAAGAATCTCTGTCTCTAGCCAGATCTTTCACAGAACGTTACATTCACCACAGCCTATCTGAAAGAATCTCTGTCTCTAGCCAGATCTTTCACAGAACGTTACATTCACCACAGCCCGTCTGAAATAATCTCTGTCTCTAGCTAGATCTCTCACAGAACGTTACATTCACCACAGTTTGTCTGAAATATCTCTATCTTTAGCCAGATCTCTCACAGAACGTTACATTCACCACAGTCTGTCTGAAAGAATCTCTATCTCTAGCCAGATCTCTCACAGAACGTTACATTCACCACAGTCTGTCTGAAAGAATCTCTATCTCTAGCCAGATCTCCCACAGAATGTTACATTCACCACAGTCTGTCTGAAAGAATCTCTATCTCTAGCCAGATCTCTCACAGAACGTTACATTCACCACAGTCTGTCTGAAAGAATCTCTATCTCTAGCCAGATCTCCCACAGAATGTTACATTCACCACAGTCTGTCTGAAAGAATCTCTATCTCTAGCCAGATCTCTCACAGAACGTTACATTCACCACAGTCTGTCTGAAAGAATCTCTATCTCTAGCCAGATCTCCCACAGAACAGTCACAATATGAGCTGGTCGCATGGTCAGTTCTCGTATATGGAGGGGTAATGACAACATCATGACACACGACAAGCTGGTCGCATGGTCAGTTGTGCCTGCGTGTGGTTTCTATCTGGGTGTTCTCCAATAGACTTCCCTTCTCCCGATGGGAACTGCTACGCAGTAGTGTCTTGCCTGCGGTAGTGTCCTTCCCCGCGGATAGAACTTTGGATGCGGCTCTTGCTCGCATGGCCTGCCTCGTCGCTGGGTATATGGGCCGTTTTTTAGTTTCTTCAACAGTTCCACCCGTTGTCACCCCCACCCCCCAACCCTACCCCGTCCTGATAGCAGAGGCTCCTCCATCTGGTGTTTGGTTCATGAGATCTGCAGTCCCGTTTCCATGATGAACCTGACAGTTACAAATTGGTGATTGTAAACAAGTATCCTCGATCCACCAATACCGATAAGCTCTGACTGGATGTAACTATTTGTTTGTGAAATAACAACTTGTTAATCATTAAAAATAAAGGTCGCTGTTAACTGCGCATGCGCATTTAGCATCCTACTATATATCAGCTAAACCTATTTTTTCTACGTCTTGCAAAGAAAGAAAAGAAGACTGAACACTTTTCTTATGCATTCACTCTAACTCACAACTGACCAAGACCCAATTTCTCCTCATCGGTGGTCTTATAAAATAGAATAACTAGTTTGGCCACGTTACCAAATTTCGAAAAAAAAGAAGAGGACACGCCTGGTAAAAACGCCGTAATGAGGTGAAAAGATGCAAACACCGAAGAAGGCTGCAAATAATAAATAAACGTAAATTTGCCCATTTCCGCTCTGTTTCATTGCTGACATGACAGAACAACCCCAGAGCGGTCAGGAACAACACATCCTCGGTTCACTCAGTCTGAAATGTCTACCTCAATTTTTATATTTGAAATGAAGAGGAAGGTTTGCGTAACTGAGAAGTTTCATTATAAACTCACAACAGTTCTCGTTTGTTTTCTAAACTCATTTCTGATTGGCTGAAAGACTGGTAGTCATTTTAGCCCATATTCACCAGAGCGTAATAATCCAGACTGCACTGCCAAGATTGAGCACAAAAATGTCTCGATTCTTAATTTTTGTTCATTTTGGTTACGCGATACGCGAGCTCTTCGTGACCAAGCCAGGATGATCTTCAACATCTGTGGGCGAACCAGATGCCATCTGAAACTGATGGCTGAACTTTGTGCTAGAGTCGGTGAACCAGAACTGTCTAGACAGATCTTATTACAGCTTCGCGTTGCCCATAGTAACAGATTAACCAATCAGAGAGGCCTAATGGATCGTGAGAGAAGGTAACTCGGTACTCAGGAATGTCAAGCTCTAGATGTTGAGCTGAAATGTCAGAGTGTTTCACTTTACTGTAACAACACATAACATAACAATTCGATGTAGCGAGTGTTTCGCTTTACTATAAGAAACACACAACTTAACAATTCTATGTAGCGAGTGTTTCACTTTACTATGACAATTACAACATAACAATTCTATATAGCGAGTGTTTCACTTCACTATAACAATTCTACAACTGTGTAATGTCGGTCGTTGAAGTATGGACGATGCAGAGTGGTGGTCGCTGGTTGATTACAGAAGCTTGGGAAGAAGGAAATGATAATGACGATGATTACGACGATGATTACGACGATGATTACGACGGTGATTACGACGATGATTACGATTATGATTACCACGATGATTACCACGATGATTACCACGATGATTACCACGATGATTACGACGGTAATAATGCTGATGAGGATGTGTTTCTATTTGTCTCAGTCAATCAGGCTAAACTGGAAAAGTTGAGTTAAGACACTACCTACCGTGAGAAGTAATGTCTCATGGGTAACATTTGAGCGATGCTATCTCGATAGGTAATGTATAGCGCAGTGTGTCTATGAACGTCACAGTTACATTTTTAGTTCAGGTTTTTGTCTTAGTGTTTATTTACTGGTAGGAGTGTATGTTATACCCCATTACTGTCTCGTTGCTACCAGCTGTCACCAAACCTGGTAGGAGTGTACGTTACACCCCATTACTGTCTCCTTGCTACAAGTATCCATGACAAACAACTGTGCACAATGTAGGAAAAGGAAGATAGAGCACTGTCACTCCACCTGGTGGCATATAGGGAACATGATAGTAGTGACCATATTTTAAAAAAAACTTACGGCACATTAATGTGTGGGTTATGTGGTCAGCATTACGTCATGGCTGTATTACATTCCCACAAAAACTCGGTACCCATTTAAGGCTGGGTAAACTTGGAAGCCCTTGATAAGGATCGAGCCAGATATCTTGTTGTCCAGTTCGCTAACCAGCGAGCTACTAGGGCTCTCGTGGTAATAACTGGAGGGCAGAAGACAAAGAGGAATAAAAAGTCTGGTGAGAGACCAGTCTAAGTTGTTACTCCACCCGCAGCTGGTGCCCTCACAACCAGAATGTTGCATCTGTTACAATCGTGTAGATATTGAAAAGGGATGGCTAATTCGGTCTTTAAAAAGGAAATACGCCGGATAAATCGGGCTAAGAACGCAAGATGTTAAGATATATTACGCTATGATTGTGTATCACGACGTGAGACAGGCCACTTTCATGACAAAGAGATAGTAGACGACGCAGACGAGGGTAAACAAGGAAATTAAAGAAGATGACAATGTACAACATAATGATGTTGATTATGATGATAAGAATGTTGATTATGATGATAAGAATGGTGATTATGATGATAAGAATGTTGATTATGATGATAAGAATGGTGATTATGATGATAAGAATGTTGATTATGATGATAAGAATGGTGATTATTATGATAAGAATGTTGATTATTATGATAAGAATGTTGATTATTATGATAAGAATGGTGATTCTGATGATAAGAATGTTGATTATTATGATAAGAATGTTGATTATTATGATAAGAATGGTGATTCTGATGATAAGAATGTTGATTATTATGATAAGAATGTTGATTATGATGATAAGAATGGTGATTATGATGATAAGAATGTTGATTATGATGATAAGAATGGTGATTATTATGATAAGAATGTTGATTATTATGATAAGAATGTTGATTATTATGATAAGAATGGTGATTCTGATGATAAGAATGTTGATTATTATGATAAGAATGTTGATTATTATGATAAGAATGTTGATTATTATGATAAGAATGTTGATTCTGATGATAAGAATGTTGATTATTATGATAAGAATGTTGATTATTATGATAAGAATGTTGATTATTATGATAAGAATGGTGATTCTGATGATAAGAATGTTGATTATTATGATAAGAATGTTGATTATGATGATAAGAATGGTGATTATAATGATAAGAATGTTGATTATTATGATAAGAATGTTGATTATGATGATAAGAATGTTGATTATCATGAAAATAAGTATGACTATGATGATAAAAATGATGATTATGACGATAACAATGGTGATTTTGTAAAAAAAAAAAAGAGAAATAACGTGCAGTAGAAAAAAAAGGAAGATGTACTGGGCGAATATTTCCTTCTCTGCTTCTGTAGTTATCAAACAATCCTCTTTACGTTCCTCCTTACAATGGTCTTAAATGGTCGTTGATGTTTTGCGTTGAAGTTTATAGCAAATTGTCTACGCATTTAAGCCCAGAACATCCGACCTCGCTACGGCATTTTAGACAGTTACCTTTCTTATCAATCTGTTTTCTCGCGGCCAAACTATTTAGGCCCTTTTTTGGAATCCCCAGGGGAAAAGACAAAGAGGAAGACCAAGGAATTCTTGGAGAAGACAGATAGAAGCAGAGATGAAGATGATGGGGAAGACATGGAATGATCTTAAAAGAATGGCAAAAAACAGAACGACTTGGAAAGTGTTTGTTGAAGACCTATGCTCCACTGGGAGCTAAAAAGGTAGAATAAGAAGAAGAAGAAACTATTTACCTTTTATCCAGGTCCTTCACTAGAAAATATAGAAAGGTATTAAGCAGCTGAACCTAAAGGGAGACGAGACAAATTACGACGTTTGGGCGAAAGCCTTTCATCAGGTTCATCATAACATAAATACAATAACACACACATCAAGTACTTATCTATCTGTGAAGGGTCACGTGGAGCAATGACCGGAAGAGGAAGTGACCAGAACCAAAGTGCATGTCGGTCACATGATAAGTGGTTAATAGGCTAAATACGAAATCATGATAGCCAAATCATTTACACTGACACAGTCAGCTATGGGTCACTGACCGCTCTAAGTCTCTGTGCTGTAGAGCGACTTGGACCCAGAAAATGAATAAGAAAGGGTCAGTGGTAAAAAAAGATAAAACAAGAAGATTAAGAAGTAGTAGAAATAAGATGATATACCAGAAACGATAGGGAGCCGCGATAGCTCAGTGGTTAGTGAACTGGACTACCACGGACAAGGGGTAGGGTTCGATCCCAACCGACGGCTTCCGGGTTCACCCAGCCTTAAATGGGTACCGGATTTTTTTCTGGGAAAGTAAAGCAGCACGGGCGTAATACCGACCACATTACCCCAAAAGTCATGTGCTGAAGGTCTGTAAAATATAGGGTCACTAACACCATATTTTCCTATACGCCACTTGGCGTGACGGGGGTACTTTACTTTTTACCAGAAACGATATATAGGTGGGAGAAGAAGAAGAATATGAAGAAGAGGGAGAGGAGTCTAAGGAGTATAATACGATGATGTGTCTGCCAAATAGGCAGCTACCGAAAGAAGAAGAAAATGAAGGTTTATGTAAAAAGAAGATGAGTGAAAGAAGCAGAAGAAAAATAATGTGATGGAGAGAAGGGGGGGGGGATAATAGATATGTTTGTAGATAAGAAGAATGAGTGGAACACCCACAAGCTATGGTAGACGAAGGTCTAATCTCAATGCTGTTCTTCTGACCTCATTGTCTAATGTCCAGATTAGAAGAACACGTTCTTGCAACATATCTCCACTCGTAATCTACGCAGATGTTTTCCAAAACTGTTTGTAGATAGAAGCGGTTGGAGAAAGTGAACAACGGACGGTATCGATCTGTACATGTAATAACAGGAATCATCATTTCGAATTCCCAACAATTTTCTTACATGCGTCAATAGAAAACTGTTGATTTTGGTGACACAAACATTGTTCCCGTGACCTCGTAGTGGTATCGACCTATCTTGACATTAAATCAAGCACTGTGGGGTCATGTTAATGGTGGTTATTATAGAATAAAATATTACGAAACATCTAGGAGGTAAGTGTAAAGCTTAAAGTATTAAGTGTATTATGTTTGTTGTTTGTATTTGTGTCATTTTCTTGTTCTCTTATGCGGTCGGAGAAGACATCATTAGAGTAACGGAGTTTGCAACGTCACTGCTATTGCTACATTGACAGGAAGTAGATGGCGAGCTGATGGCGTCAGTACGTTGTCAAGTGTTGCACAATATTTGGTAGGCTTTACTAAGAGAAGACTGGTATTAAAACAGACGTCACATCACAGCGCGCTCTAGGGTTCTGGCTTTGTTGGCTGATTATTGATGTTAAAACTGTGGACAATATCCAAGACTTGGTAGCGTTGTGGTTAGGGGCTTGATATGGGGTTAAAATAAACATATTTGCTCCTGTCTTCCCACTTCTGTCGTACCCCAACGATTATTTATTGTCTTCCTTGACTTTTAAAGGGCGTAAAATGAACGAAGTTGCGTTATGTCGGTATGTACATCTATTGTTAGCTGAAGTATCTACGGCTTTCGGTCCACCAACGTTAGTTCCGCATGTTTTTGATACCGAACTTTCCTCTCTGAAGCCTACTCATGTGACCAGGCGTATGTTTGTAGGTCTACCACAGGACAAGACCTGAATCAGTTCTGATTTAGGAACATTGACACTGTCAGCTATGAGTCGCTTACGTTTTCATTTGTGTCTTAGGTTCCGACCTAAGTTCGACTCCGGTCAGACTGTCTCCAGTCGACTTTGCTAAAACAAAATAATAATAGGTTGAGATAGGACAGACAATAACACCGATGAGACACAAAGTGCCTTTCCTTCTCCAGAAATTCTCGGATATTCAATTTTTGAGGCTGGATGAATCTGTACGACAATAATCCACAATTTCTGGGAATCAAATCCAGACCCTCCTGGTCAGTAAGCCATCACACTAAACACACAACAGAAAATACATGCGCCTTTGTATATAGATAAGTATATTATACTTATCACAACTATAACACTCCGCGAAGTAAGACCATCAGCCCATTCAACATATACATTATACTTATCACAACTATAACACTCCGCGAAGTAAGACCATCAGCCCTTTCAACATATATATTATACTTATCACAACTGCAATACTCCGCGAAGTAAGACCATCAGCCCTTTCAACATATATATTATACTTATCACAACTATAATACTCCGCGAAGTAAGACCATCAGCCCTTTCAACATATATATTATACTTATCACAACTGCAATACTCCGCGAAGTAAGACCATCAGCCCTTTCAACATATATATTATACTTATCACAACTATAACACTCCGCGAAGTAAGACCATCAGCCCTTTCAACATATATATTATACTTATCACAACTATAATACTCCGCGAAGTAAGACCATCAGCCCTTTCAACATATATATTATACTTATCACAACTGTAATACTCCGCGAAGTAAGACCATCAGCCCTTTCAACATATATATTATACTTATCACAACTATAACACTCCGCGAAGTAGGACCATCAGCCCTTTAACATGAGTATTATATTTATGACAACTTTCTGCGAGGTGGAATATAGGCGCGCGACGATAACAGAGCCGGAAGATGCCAGCAACTTACAGCTGATGACTTGCACCACGATCGATGAACCATCCAGACCGTACTCCACCTCTTCGCGGTGCCTCTAACAACAGACTAACAAATCTAGTCTGGCCAAGCGAGTAGGTATCGAAAAGGTAAGGCAACCAGGTACTTACAATAAATTGAACAGCTAAGTCGGACGTGTTTGGCCGAAAGGCGTAAATCTACAACACAACGAATGTACGCCTACTTATCGTCCTACTAAGGACGGGTAACGAAGAACGCCATCATTTCCATTGGTTTGTTACAGAGTGAGCTAATGGAAGCATGGGGGCAGGTAACTTAGTTGTTACCTGCTTCTCAATAGACAATAGCAGTAACATATGGTAGCGACAATCAGTGTTAGGACATAAATTTAAGTATGGGAAATTTCCAGCCAGAACATCAAGTTAGGAGATAATAGAAGTTCATATAGGGGGTAGTGGATACACAGAAAGTGGGAAGGAGGTAATGTCCAGAATTACTGGACGACACGATGATGAGTTTAGGTCCATGGAAATTTCCACTTAAACTTTTAGGCAATGCGTGGCAATAGCCTGCATTGACCCCATGACTTGGCCCGTCTGATAAATAAGTTATCATCCAACTACCAGGATAGGTCATTGTCATGAGGTAATAATTAAATTAAATAGATCATAGAGATTAACGAAAACAATGTGTTTTCATCAAACCATGAGAATAGTTCAAGTTACGGTCACAGAATGACGATGAGTGACCAACTCATGTGATCAGAAGAGTGCAAATTGTCACTTTGCGACAGTTTGATTGACTGCTGATTTTAGGCGAAGAGTTGTGGTTGGAGTATTTAAACTTCAACACAATAGGTTTAAGACAGTTACAGTTACACAGTTACAGTTAGAGAGAGAGAGAGAGAGAGAGAGAGAGAGAGAGAGAATCAAGATGTAGACTAAGTAAGCTTAGTCCGGCTTCGACCGAACTGCCGAACTGCCGAAGGCAGTTAGTAGAAGTTAAGTTAAGATTAGAAAGTTGAGCCAGTTAGTTAAGAGTTAGAATCTTCAAGTTGAAGTTTCAAGTCAGTTGTGAAGTTATTAAGTTGATAGAGAGTAGTGAGTACAACAATGAAAATATGAGCTTTAGTGTTGTGAAAGTGCTTAAGAGTATTTGAAGTTGTTTCACATTTCTCATGAACGTTAGTTGAATAATGTTGTATGCAAGATATGCACTTGGGACTGATCATATCCATCCGCGATTTGCCTCGGAGAAGTCCTGAATTAAATAACATTAATTTAAGATAAGTGCATCCACTACAGAACGATCATAGGCCAAGATTAATAATGGAAATCAATAAACTGATTATGATTATATAATGAGAGAATAAGAGTCTGTCATGATTTACCTGTTGTGATGAACTATAAATGTGATGTGCTGTCAAGTTATAATATAATATCAGAAAAAAGAAACAATAAATATACTATAACAGGTTGTCATCGAGTGAACGACAAAAAGAAAATGCTTCCTGAAAAAAGACTGCCAACTTCTTTATAACTGTAGAGTTCTCAGTAATCAGGAGATGGGCGAGTGTTCTAGAAGGCTTGATAATGTCAAATGATCTAGCCAATCAGGAGATGGATGAACGTTCTAGAAGGTTTGATAATGCCAAATGATCTAGCCAATCAGGAGATGGGTGAACGTTCTAGAAAGTTTGATAATGCCAAATGATCTAGCCAAATCAGGAGGTGGGCGAACGTTCTAGAAGGTTTGATAATGTCAAATGATCTAGCCAATCAGGAGATAGGTGAATGTTCTAGAAGGTTTGATAATGTTAAATGATCTAGCCAATTCAGGAGGTGGGCGAACGTTCTAGAAGGTTTGATAATGTCAAATGATCTAGGCAATCAAGAGATGGGTGAACGTTCTAGAAGGTTTGATAATGTCAAATGATCTAGCCAATCAGGATATGGGTGAACGTTCTAGAAGGTTTGATAATGCCAAATGATCTAGCCAAATCAGGAGGTGGGCGAACGTTCTAGAAGGTTTGATAATGTCAAATGATCTAGGCAATCAAGAGATGGGTGAACGTTCTAGAAGGTTTGATAATGTCAAATGATCTAGCCAATCAGGATATGGGTGAACGTTCTAGAAGGTTTGATAATGCCATATGATCTAGCCAATCAGGAGAGAAGATGGGAGAATGTTCTAGAAGGTTTGATAATGCCATATGATCTAGCCAATCAGGAGAGAAGATGGGCGAATGTTCTAGAAGGTTTGATAATGCCATATGATCTAGCCAATCAGGAGAGAAGATGGGCGAACGCTCTAGAAGGTTTGATAAAGCCAAATGATCTAGCCAATCAGGAGAGAAGATGGACGAATGTTCTAGAAGGTTTGATAATGCCAAATGATCTAGCCAAATCAGGAGGTTGGCGAACGTTTTAGAAGGTTTGATAATGCCAAATGATCTAGCCAATCAGGAGAGAAGATGGCCGAATGTTGTAGAAGGTTTGATAATGCCAAATGATCGAGACAGTCAGAAGAGAAGATGGTCGAACGTTCTAAAAGGTTTTTAGTGCCAAATGATCTAAAAATCAGGAGAGTAGATGGGCGAACGTTCTAGAATGTTTGATAATGCCAAATGAACTAGCCAATCAGGAGATGGGTGAACGTTCTAGAAGGTTTGATAATGTCAAATGATCTAGCCAATCAGGAGATGGGCGAACGTTCTAGAAAGTTTGATAATGTCAAATGATCTAGCCAATCAGGAGATGGGTGAGCGTTCTAGAAGGTTTTTGATAATGCCAAATGATCTAGCCAATCAGGAGATGGGCGAATGTTCTAGAAGGTTTGATAATGCCAAATGATCTAGCCAATCATGACAAACCCACACGATGTAAATGTTTCAAAGTGCCATTCTCGATGATGTAGTTCCAGCGAAGATTTCGAAATGCCAATCCTTTAACCATTTAGATACTGTGTTTATGTTGTTCTCTTGGAGTCAATAGTTGCTCGACTTCATCATCAGCGGCACCATCATCATCATCGTCGTCTTCTTCTTCTACCTCATCTCCTCTTCCTCCCTTTTTGTTTTCTCGTATTCTTCTTCTACCTCATCTCCTCTTCCTCCCTTTTTGTTTTCTCGTATTCTTCTTCTACCTCATCTCCTCTTCCTCCCTTTTTGTTTTCTCGTCTTCTTCTTCTACCTCATCTCCTCTTCCTCCCTCTTTGTTTTCTCGTATTCTTCTTCTACCTCATCTCCTCTTCCTCCCTTTTTGTTTTCTCGTCTTCTTCTTCTACCTCATCTCCTCTTCCTCCCTTTTTGTTTTCTCGTATTCTTCTTCTACCTCATCTCCTCTTCCTCCCTTTTTGTTTTCTCGTCTTCTTCTTCTACCTCATCTCCTCTTCCTCCCTCTTTGTTTTCTCGTATTCTTCTTCTACTTCATCTCCTCTTCCTCCCTCTTTGTTTTCTCGTATTCTTCTTCTACCTCATCTCCTCTTCCTCCCTTTTTGTTTTCTCGTATTCTTCTTCTACTCATCTCCTCTTCCTCCCTTTTGTTTTCTCGTATTCTTCTTCTACCTCATCTCCTCTTCCTCCCTTTTTGTTTTCTCGTATTCTTCTTCTACCTCATCTCCTCTTCCTCCCTTTTTGTTTTCTCGTCTTCTTCTTCTACCTCATCTCCTCTTCCTCCCTTTTTGTTTTCTCGTATTCTTCTTCTACCTCATCTCCTCTTCCTCCCTTTTTGTTTTCTCGTATTCTTCTTCTACCTCATCTCCTCTTCCTCCCTTTTTGTTTTCTCGTCTTCTTCTTCTACCTCATCTCCTCTTCCTCCCTTTTTGTTTCCTCGTATTCTTCTTCTACCTCATCTCCTCTTCCTCCCTTTTTGTTTTCTCGTATTCTTCTTCTACCTCATCTCCTCTTCCTCCCTTTTTGTTTTCTCGTATTCTTCTTCTACCTCATCTCCTCTTCCTCCCTTTTGTTTTCTCGTATTCTTCTTCTACCTCATCTCCTCTTCCTCCCTCTTTGTTTTCTCGTATTCTTCTTCTACCTCATCTCCTCTTCCTCCCTCTTTGTTTTCTCGTATTCTTCTTCTACCTCATCTCCTCTTCCTCCCTCTTTGTTTTCTCGTATTCTTCTTCTACCTCATCTCCTCTTCCTCCCTCTTTGTTTTCTCGTATTCTTCTTCTACCTCATCTCCTCTTCCGCCCTTTTTGTTTTCTCATATTCTTCTTCTTTTTCTTGTTCTTCCACCTCATCTTCTTCTTTTTTCTGCCTCTTCTCATACTTCTTCTTCCTCTTTTTCTTCTTTTTTCTGCCTCTTCTCATGCTTCTTCTTCCTCTTTTTCTTCTTTTTTCTGCCTCTTCTCATGCTTCTTCTTCCTCTTTTTCTTCTTTTTTCTGCCTCTTCTCATACTTCTTCTTCCTCTTTTCTTCTTTTTTCTGCCTCTTCTCATACTTCTTCTTCCTCTTTTCTTCTTTTTTCTGCCTCTTCTCATGCTTCTTCTTCCTCTTTTTCTTCTTTTTCTGCCTCTTCTCATACTTCTTCTTCCTCTTTTCTTCTTTTTTCTGCCTCTTCTCATACTTCTTCTTCCTCTTTTTCTTCTTCCTCGTCTCTTCTTCTTGTTCTACATCTTCAAACTCCCTTTCTCAAACTTCTCCTCATCCTTCATCTTCTTCACATTATTCTTCTTTTTCTTTCATTTCTTCTTCTTCTTTCGATTGCTCTCTTTTTCCTTCTTCTATTTCTTGTTTTTATGTATTTCCTTCTTATTTATTTGTATCCTCTAAAACAAAGTTAAGTACCCTGGTCACGCCAAGTGGCGTATAAGGAATATGGTGTTAGTGACCATAATTTTTGGGGTAATGTGGTAGGTATTACGCCGTGCCGCTTCACTTTCCCAGTAAAAATACGGTACCCATTTAAGGCTGGGTGAACCCGGAAGCCGTCGATCCTCTTGTCCTTTGTAGTCCAGTTCACAAATCACTGAGACTCATTTGTATCCTCTACTTAATCAAATTCCGCTGTTTCTTATTTCACTTTCTATTCTCAAACGCCATCTCTCTTCGACCTCTTATTTACGAAGTCTTACATCAAACACATCCCACTTGTTTCTCGTGTGTTCCTATATTCTTCTCTGTCCTTCCCTATATTTTTTTAACTTTCTCAAATTCTAGAGATTATTCACATAAAAACTTCGACCAAAAAATGTTTATTTCCCTGAAATATAATTAGTTTCCTTTCTTAGACCCGTCACTTCCTGGAAAAGTAGGTCACCAATGACGTCATCGAATTCTCTCAGGGTTCCCCGGAAATCCCACATTTATATATTTTTCTATAATTCCCCACTAGAGGGAAAAAAAGACAATACTGGTATTTTAAAATATGATTTCTTGAGCTCTTGTATTTGCATTTGGCAAATCAAATGTTTTCTGTATTTACTCGTTCCGGCATTTCTGTCGATTGGCAGGCATTATTTGAAATTTGTGGGGTGTAATATTCCTCTCTTACAGTAGGTTATATTTTGTATACATATATAGTGAATCATATGTTAGATATATATGAATCATATGTTAGATTTATAGTGAATCATATGTTAAATATATAGTGAATCATATGTTAGATATATAGTGAATCATATGTTAAAAATAAAGTGAATCATATGTTAAATGAAAAAGGAATCATTGTTAAGATCCCAAAAAAGGGCAATCTTAGAGATTGTAACAACTGGAGAGGCGTGACACTTTTGTCAGTTGCCTCAAAGTTATTCTGTAAAATCATCCTAAATAGAATAAAGGATTCAATAGATACAGTAATGCGTGAAGAACAGGCTGGTTTAGAAAAGGGAGAAGCTGTCTTGACCACATTTTCACTCTACGACTTATATTGGAGGAACACATTGAAAAGCAAAAACCTTTTGTACTTAACTTCATCGACTTCAAAAAAGCATTTGATAGTATTCATAGAGATTCTTTGTGGAAAATTCTGAAGCAATATGGTTTACCATCAAAAATCATAAATATTATCAAAGACATGTATGATGGTTACACATGTGCAGTTCGAACAGAGGAAGGACTGAGAGAATGTTTCCCAATAGAAACTGGGGTTAAACAAGGATGTATTTTATCGCCCTTGTTATTTGGAATTGTTATGGACTTCATAATGAAGAAATGCTGCACTGGTAATAAAGGCATCGAATGGATACAAGGAGACCATTTGGAGGACCTCGACTTTGCTGATGACATAGTTCTCATCAGCAGTCAGATAAAAACGATGCAGGAAAACACAAATGAACTATCATCAATAGCCAGCAAATTGGGCTTGAGGTCAATCATGAAAAGACTAAAGTCATGAAAAGTTTAATTCCAACAAGTGACAAAATATACATGGAAAACAAACCAGTAGAAGAGATCGATCACTTTATCTATCTTGGAAGTCACATTGATCGAGAAGGGGATACGAGCAAAGAAATTAGAATCAGACTGGCTAAAGCAGCAATGTCTTTCAGAAGCCTTGAAAAGTTGTGGAAATCAAAACTCATTAGCACAAACACAAAACTTAGGCTATTCAAATCAAATGTACTATCAACCCTTACGTATGCGTGTGAAAGCTGGAAAACAACAAGAGATATAGAAACAAAGTTGAACGCATTCGAAAATAAATGTCTAAGGAAAATACTTGGTATAGAATGGAACGAATTCAAAACAAACGAGGAAATTAGAGAAATCGCCAATCAACCACTAATATCTTCAGTAATAAAGAAAAGACGATGGTCATACGTTGGACATGTGATGAGAAGAGATAATAATCGAATAGCAAAGCAAGCCCTCATATGGGAAACAACAGGTAAAAGAAAAAGAGGAAGACCCAGGGAGACACTGAGAAGAACATTGATGAGAGAGGCAAGAGCAGCAGGAATCGGCTCCCTCAATGAGATAGAACTGCTTGCACAGAACAGAGACAGATGGCGAGATTTGATAAAATATCTTTAAAAGAAAACTATCTATCTATCTATTGACCTTTCGAGCCGTAACCGGCCCATAGGGCGTAGACCAAGATACACCTTCTCCTATATGAATTTTTGTTCTAGCAGTTTTCTTTTAAAGATATTTTATCAAATCTCGCCATCTGTCTCTGTTCTGTGCAAGCAGTTCTATCTCATTGAGGGAGCCGATTCCTGCTGCTCTTGCCTCTCTCATCAATGTTCTTCTCAGTGTCTCCCTGGGTCTTCCTCTTTTTCTTTTACCTGTTGTTTCCCATATGAGGGCTTGCTTTGCTATTCGATTATTATCTCTTCTCATCACATGTCCAACGTATGACCATCGTCTTTTCTTTATTACTGAAGATATTAGTGGTTGATTGGCGATTTCTCTAATTTCCTCGTTTGTTTTGAATTCGTTCCATTCTATACCAAGTATTTTCCTTAGACATTTATTTTCGAATGCGTTCAACTTTGTTTCTATATCTCTTGTTGTTTTCCAGCTTTCACACGCATACGTAAGGGTTGATAGTACATTTGATTTGAATAGCCTAAGTTTTGTGTTTGTGCTAATGAGTTTTGATTTCCACAACTTTTCAAGGCTTCTGAAAGACATTGCTGCTTTAGCCAGTCTGATTCTAATTTCTTTGCTCGTATCCCCTTCTCGATCAATGTGACTTCCAAGATAGATGAAGTGATCGATCTCTTCTACTGGTTTGTTTTCCATGTATATTTTGTCACTTGTTGGAATTAAACTTTTCATGACTTTAGTCTTTTCACGATTGACCTCAAGCCCAATTTTGCTGGCTATTGATGATAGTTCATTTGTGTTTTCCTGCATCGTTTTTATCTGATTGCTGATGAGAACTATGTCATCAGCAAAGTCCAGGTCCTCCAAATGGTCTCCTTGTATCCATTCGATGCCTTTATTACCAGTGCAGCATTTCTTCATTATGAAGTCCATAACAATTCCAAATAACAAGGGCGATAAAATACATCCTTGTTTAACCCCAGTTTCTATTGGGAAACATTCGCTCAGTCCTTCCTCTGTTCGAACTGCACATGTGTAACCATCATACATGTCTTTGATAATATTTATGATTTTTGATGGTAAGCCATATTGCTTCAGAATTTTCCACAAAGAATCCTGCTAGAACAAAAATTCATATAGGAGAAGGTGTATCTTGGTCTACGCCCTATGGGCCGGTTACGGCTCGAAAGGTCAATAGATAGATAGATAGATATGTTAAATATATAGTGAAGCATATGTTAATATATAGTGAATCATATGTTAATGTAGAGTGAATAATACGTTAATATATAGTGAATCATATGTTAAATATATAGTGAATCATATGTTAAATATATAGTGAATCATATGTTAATGTATAGTGAATCATATGTTAAATATATAGCTAATCATATGTTAAATATATAGTGAATCATATGTTAATGTATAGTGAATCATATGTTAATGTATAGTGAATCATATGTTAATGTATAGTGAATCATATGTTAATATATAGTGAATCATATATTAATATATAGTGAATCATATTTTAATGTATAGTGAATTATATATTAAATATATAGTGAATCATATGTTAAATATCTAGTCTTTGTTGTTACCATTACCTCTGTCTTTTTGCTATTAAGGCTGAGTCCTTTATTTTTGCTTTCCTTCACTATAATGTCCAACATTTCTTGTAACTCATTTTCACTCTTAGCGATTAAGACTGTATCATCAGCATACCTTAGATTATTCATATTATGACCTCCAATTGTTATTCCAGGCATGCCCCTTATGGATCTTAAAATAATCTCACTATAAATATTAAACAAATCTGGTGACAACACACAACCTTGTCTAACACCCTGTTTTATTTGTTGAAACATTCCCAATTGGTTTCCAGTTCTTATGGCCGCTGTTTGTTGTCAGTACATGTTCTTTATTATATATAGTGAATCTATAGTTAAATATATAGTGAATCACATGTTAAATATATAGCTAATCATATCTTAATATATAGTGAATCATGTGTTAAATATATAGTGAATTATATGTTAAATATATAGTGAATCATATGTTAAATATATTGCTAATCATGTGTTAAATATATAGTGAATCATATGTTAAATATATAGTGAATCATATGTTAAATATATAGTGAATCATATGTTAAATATATAGTGAATCATATGTTAAATATTTAGTGAGTCATATATTTTAAATATATAGTGAATCATATGTTAAATATATAGTGAATCATATGTTAAACATATAGTGATTCATATGTTAAATATATAGTGAATCATATATTTTAATATATAGTGAATCATATGTTAAATATATAGTGAATCATATGTTAAATATTTAGCTAATCATATGTTAAACATATAGTGAATCATATGTTAAATATATAGTGAATCATATGTTAAATATATAGTGAATCATATGTTAAATTTATATTGGATTATGGAGAGAAGACAAATTGAAAAGACGATTAGAGAGCACAGTGATGGGATTTTTCAGAAGAATGTTGAGTGTTACCAGGACAGCTAAAAGGACCTTCGATGACATTCTGAAAGTGGACAACATAAAAAGTGAGCTGCTAAAAATGTCAGAAAGAAACAATCAACATTTCTCGAGCCCAGCATGAGAAAAGGAAAGTTGGAATACTTGGTTACAAGTGGAAAAATACAGGAAAATGAGAGCTACAAAGATAGAAGATTCTAGAAAGCTTGGTGTCGTGGCATGTGCAAGTAAACAACAGAATTGATACGATGTACCATTGTACCGTGGATAGAAGATGTGGAAGGACATGATCGCCTACGCCACCGGTATGGCTCATGATGATGGTATTATGTAGATGGCTTGAGTGTGTGTTATATATAAAAATGTAAAAATTCAAAATAATTTAATTTGCATTTTTTTTTTGAATTTTCAGATGAAAAGAAAAATGTTGAAAGATTCATTGATTGGAAGATTCAACAATTAAAACTTGAATAAGTCTCTCCAGACGCAGCTACATTTCATGAGTTCTCATCAGATTGTACATCATCGAGTGTCCTCATGTTGTTGCTACCCTCCATCATGAGACCTGGCACAGAGAGTTAAAAACGTTTTATCACAAGACTTCAACGCTGAAGGAGAAGACATTGTCTCTACAGTGTCACGCTGTCCAGGCAGTACAGTCTTCTGTCTCGTATGTCCAGGAAATCCTGTTATTTTAATGCCAGTGTTGTCTTCTTACTTTAATGTCAGTGTTGTCTTATTACTTTAATGTCAGTGTTGTCTTATTACTTTAATGTCAGTGTTGTCTTATTACTTTAATGTCAGTGTTGTCTTATTACTTTAATGTCAGTGTTGTCTTCTTACTTTAATGTCAGTTTTATCTTATTCCTCTAATGTCAGTGTTGTCCTATTCCTATAATGTCAGTGTTGTCCTGTTCCTATAATGTCAGTGTTGTCTTCTTACTTTGATGTCAGTTTTATCTTATCTTATTCCTCTAATGTCTGTTGTCTTCTTACTTTGTGTCAGTTTTATCTTATTCCTCTAATGTCCTGTTCCTATAATGTCAGTGTTGTCTTCTTACTTTAATGTCAGTTTTATCTTATTCCTCTAATGTCTGTGTTGTCCTGTTCCTATAATGTCAGTGTTGTCTTCTTACTTTGATGTCAGTTTTATCTTATTCCTCTAATGTCTGTGTTGTCCTGTTCCTATAATGTCAGTGTTGTCTTCTTACTTTGGTGTCAGTTTTATCTTATTCCTCTAATGTCTGTGTTGTCCTGTTCCTATAATGTCAGTGTTGTCTTCTTACTTTAATGTCAGTTTTATCTTATTCCTCTAATGTCTGTGTTGTCCTGTTCCTATAATGTCAGTGTTGTCTTCTTACTTTGATGTCAGTTTTATCTTATTCCTCTAATGTCTGTGTTGTCCTGTTCCTATAATGTCAGTGTTGTCTTCTTACTTTGATGTCAGTTTTATCTTATTCCTCTAATGTCTGTGTTGTCCTGTTCCTATAATGTCAGTGTTGTCTTCTTACTTTGATGTCAGTTTTATCTTATTCCTCTAATGTCTGTGTTGTCCTGTTCCCATAATGTCAGTGTTGTCTTCTTACTTTGGTGTCAGTTTTATCTTATTCCTCTAATGTCTGTGTTGTCCTGTTCCTATAATGTCAGTGTTGTCTTCTTACTTTGATGTCAGTTTTATCTTATTCCTCTAATGTCTGTGTTGTCCTGTTCCTATAATGTCAGTGTTGTCTTCTTACTTTGATGTCAGTTTTATCTTATTCCTCTAATGTCTGTGTTGTCCTGTTCCTATAATGTCAGTGTTGTCTTCTTACTTTAATGTCAGTTTTATCTTATTCCTCTAATGTCTGTGTTGTCCTGTTCCTATAATGTCAGTGTTGTCTTCTTACTTTGATGTCAGTTTTATCTTATTCCTCTAATGTCTGTGTTGTCCTGTTCCTATAATGTCAGTGTTGTCTTCTTACTTTGATGTCAGTTTTATCTTATTCCTCTAATGTCTGTGTTGTCCTGTTCCTATAATGTCAGTGTTGTCTTCTTACTTTAATGTCAGTTTTATCTTATTCCTCTAATGTCTGTGTTGTCCTGTTCCTATAATGTCAGTGTTGTCTTCTTACTTTGATGTCAGTTTTATCTTATTCCTCTAATGTCTGTGTTGTCCTGTTCCTATAATGTCAGTGTTGTCTTCTTACTTTGATGTCAGTTTTATCTTATTCCTCTAATGTCTGTGTTGTCCTGTTCCTATAATGTCAGTGTTGTCTTCTTACTTTAATGTCAGTTTTATCTTATTCCTCTAATGTCTGTGTTGTCCTGTTCCTATAATGTCAGTGTTGTCTTCTTACTTTGATGTCAGTTTTATCTTATTCCTCTAATGTCTGTGTTGTCCTGTTCCTATAATGTCAGTGTTGTCTTCTTACTTTGATGTCAGTTTTATCTTATTCCTCTAATGTCTGTGTTGTCCTGTTCCTATAATGTCAGTGTTGTCTTCTTACTTTGATGTCAGTTTTATCTTATTCCTCTAATGTCTGTGTTGTCCTGTTCCTATAATGTCAGTGTTGTCTTCTTACTTTGATGTCAGTTTTATCTTATTCCTCTAATGTCTGTGTTGTCCTGTTCCTATAATGTCAGTGTTGTCTTCTTACTTTGATGTCAGTTTTATCTTATTCCTCTAATGTCTGTGTTGTCCTGTTCCTATAATGTCAGTGTTGTCTTCTTACTTTGATGTCAGTTTTATCTTATTCCTCTAATGTCTGTGTTGTCCTGTTCCTATAATGTCAGTGTTGTCTTCTTACTTTGATGTCAGTTTTATCTTATTCTTCTAATGTCTGTATTGTCCTGTTCCTATAATGTCAGTGTTGTCTTCTTACTTTGGTGTCAGTTTTATCTTATTCCTCTAATGTCTGTGTTGTCCTGTTCCTATAATGTCAGTGTTGTCTTCTTACTTTGATGTCAGTTTTATCTTATTCCTCTAATGTCTGTGTTGTCCTGTTCCTATAATGTCAGTGTTGTCTTCTTACTTTGATGTCAGTTTTATCTTATTCCTCTAATGTCTGTGTTGTCCTGTTCCTATAATGTCAGTGTTGTCTTCTTACTTTGATGTCAGTTTTATCTTATTCCTCTAATGTCTGTGTTGTCCTGTTCCTATAATGTCAGTGTTGTCTTCTTACTTTGATGTCAGTTTTATCTTATTCCTCTAATGTCTGTGTTGTCCTGTTCCTATAATGTCAGTGTTGTCTTCTTACTTTGGTGTCAGTTTTATCTTATTCCTCTAATGTCTGTGTTGTCCTGTTCCTATAATGTCAGTGTTGTCTTCTTACTTTAATGTCAGTTTTATCTTATTCCTCTAATGTCTGTGTTGTCCTGTTCCTATAATGTCAGTGTTGTCTTCTTACTTTGATGTCAGTTTTATCTTATTCCTCTAATGTCTGTGTTGTCCTGTTCCTATAATGTCAGTGTTGTCTTCTTACTTTGATGTCAGTTTTATCTTATTCCTCTAATGTCTGTGTTGTCCTGTTCCTATAATGTCAGTGTTGTCTTCTTACTTTGATGTCAGTTTTATCTTATTCCTCTAATGTCTGTGTTGTCCTGTTCCTATAATGTCAGTGTTGTCTTCTTACTTTGGTGTCAGTTTTATCTTATTCCTCTAATGTCTGTGTTGTCCTGTTCCTATAATGTCAGTGTTGTCTTCTTACTTTGATGTCAGTTTTATCTTATTCCTCTAATGTCTGTGTTGTCCTGTTCCTATAATGTCAGTGTTGTCTTCTTACTTTGATGTCAGTTTTATCTTATTCCTCTAATGTCTGTGTTGTCCTGTTCCTATAATGTCAGTGTTGTCTTCTTACTTTAATGTCAGTTTTATCTTATTCCTCTAATGTCTGTGTTGTCCTGTTCCTATAATGTCAGTGTTGTCTTCTTACTTTGATGTCAGTTTTATCTTATTCCTCTAATGTCTGTGTTGTCCTGTTCCTATAATGTCAGTGTTGTCTTCTTACTTTGGTGTCAGTTTTATCTTATTCCTCTAATGTCTGTGTTGTCCTGTTCCTATAATGTCAGTGTTGTCTTCTTACTTTAATGTCAGTTTTATCTTATTCCTCTAATGTCTGTGTTGTCCTGTTCCTATAATGTCAGTGTTGTCTTCTTACTTTGGTGTCAGTTTTATCTTATTCCTCTAATGTCTGTGTTGTCCTGTTCCTATAATGTCAGTGTTGTCTTCTTACTTTGATGTCAGTTTTATCTTATTCCTCTAATGTCTGTGTTGTCCTGTTCCTATAATGTCAGTGTTGTCTTCTTACTTTGATGTCAGTTTTATCTTATTCCTCTAATGTCTGTGTTGTCCTGTTCCTATAATGTCAGTGTTGTCTTCTTACTTTGATGTCAGTTTTATCTTATTCCTCTAATGTCTGTGTTGTCCTGTTCCTATAATGTCAGTGTTGTCTTCTTACTTTAATGTCAGTTTTATCTTATTCCTCTAATGTCTGTGTTGTCCTGTTCCTATAATGTCAGTGTTGTCTTCTTACTTTGGTGTCAGTTTTATCTTATTCCTCTAATGTCTGTGTTGTCCTGTTCCTATAATGTCAGTGTTGTCTTCTTACTTTGATGTCAGTTTTATCTTATTCCTCTAATGTCTGTGTTGTCCTGTTCCTATAATGTCAGTGTTGTCTTCTTACTTTGATGTCAGTTTTATCTTATTCCTCTAATGTCTGTGTTGTCCTGTTCCTATAATGTCAGTGTTGTCTTCTTACTTTGATGTCAGTTTTATCTTATTCCTCTAATGTCTGTGTTGTCCTGTTCCTATAATGTCAGTGTTGTCTTCTTACTTTGATGTCAGTTTTATCTTATTCCTCTAATGTCTGTGTTGTCCTGTTCCTATAATGTCAGTGTTGTCTTCTTACTTTGGTGTCAGTTTTATCTTATTCCTCTAATGTCTGTGTTGTCCTGTTCCTATAATGTCAGTGTTGTCTTCTTACTTTGATGTCAGTTTTATCTTATTCTTCTAATGTCTGTGTTGTCCTGTTCCTATAATGTCAGTGTTGTCTTCTTACTTTGGTGTCAGTTTTATCTTATTCCTCTAATGTCTGTGTTGTCCTGTTCCTATAATGTCAGTGTTGTCTTCTTACTTTGATGTCAGTTTTATCTTATTCCTCTAATGTCTGTGTTGTCCTGTTCCTATAATGTCAGTGTTGTCCTCTTACTTTAATAATGTCAGTGTTGTCCTGTTACTTTAATGTCTGTGTTGTCCTGTTCCTATAATGTCAGTGTTGTCCTCTTACTTTAATAATGTCAGTGTTGTCCTGTTACTTTAATAATGTCAGTGTTGTCCTGTTATTTAAATGTCCGTGTTGTCCTGTTACTTTAATGTCTGTGTTGTCCTGTTACTTTAATGTCCGTGTTGTCCAGTTACTTTAATGTCTGTGTTGTCCTCTTACTTTAATAATGTCAGTGTTGCCCTGTTACTTTAATAATGTCAGTGTTGTCCTGTTACTTTAATGTCCGTGTTGTCCTGTTACTTTAATGTCTGTGTTGTCCTGTTACTTTAATAATGTCAGTGTTGTCATGTTACTTTAATGTCTGTAAAGTAAAAAGTAAAGTACCCCCATCACGCCAAGTGGCGTATAGGGAAATATGGTGTTAGTGACCCTATATTTTACAGACCTTCAGCACATGCTTTTTGGGGTAATGTGGTCAGTATTACGCCCGTGCTGCTTTACTTTCCCAGAAAAAAATCCGGTACCCATTTAAGGCTGGGTGAACCCGGAAGCCGTCGGTTTGGTTCGAACCCTACCCCTTGTCCGTGGTAGTCCAGTTCACTAACCACTGAGCTAACGCGGCTCTTTAATGTCTGTGTTGTCCTCTTACTTTAATAATGTCAGTGTTGTCCTGTTACTTTAATAATGTCAGTGTTGTCATGTTACTTTAATGTCTGTGTTGTCCTGTTACTTTAATGTCTGTGTTGTCCCGTTGTCCTGTTACTTTATGTGGAGATGGCACCCAATGAATGAATTAGAGGCATAGACCATCCACAAGAGCTCTCCAACCATCTCCATCATTTGTTGTCTCCTCCATTTGTTGCCACTTGTTTATCTTTGCTATCATTCTCTCAGATATCGTCTCCATGTGTTCCTATGTTTTCCTTGTTTCATTTATCTTAGGTGAAAATGCGAGCTGTGGAGATTAAAAGTAATCTTTAGGTTTTGAGCATAGATATCTTTCTGAAACCATATTACACATGAATAGTTTGTTACAACTGGAAAGATACAGGAAAATGAGAGCTCAAATACATGCTGTTCTTTTGACTTTTATGAAGAAAAGAAAAACCCTCAAAGTACCCCCGTCAAAGTACCCACGCCAAGTGGCGTATAGGGAATATGGTGTTAGTGACCATAAATTGTACAGACCTTCGGCACATTATTTTTTGTGGTAATGTGGTCGATATTACGCCCGTGCCGCTTTATTTTCCCAGAAAAAAATACGGCACCCATTAAATGCTGGGTGAACCGGAAGCCGTCGGCTGGGATCGAACCCTACCTCTTGCCCGTTGTAGTCCAGTTCACTAACCACTGAGCTATTAAGGCTCCCTTTATGAAGAGACGCAAAATAAAATGGTTCGATCACGTGTCTGATGATCTGGACTAGAAAATGTCATTCTGTAAGGAACTGTGAAAGGAGGTAGAATGGGAGATAAGAAAAGAAAGAAATGGGAAGACAACATTCAAAAATGGGTATGACTTGGCTTCACAGAAATACTGAAGATGTAAATAAATTTAGAAGGTTGATGAGTCTGTCGGTAGTGTCCACACGACTCCCAGAGTAATGGGGTGAACTGAGAGAGAAAGAGAGAGAGTGAGAGTGAGAGAGAGAGAGAGAAGATTGTTTAATGTGAGAACATCCATGGTTGGTTAGTGGTGAAACACAGTTCATCTCTACATCACTGAACATTTTGTATGGCCTCTTTCACCGAATATTTTTTTTTTCGTTCGCCAGCTCTGACGAAGTCCCTAGAAACTAGGAACTGAATTTTGCGTGTTGATCCATTTTTTCCCTGGCAGCCGTGTGCACATGGGTCCCTCGCCTCACAGGCAGATAACTCCGACTTCGGAGGTACTCATATTTTTTCCGTCGATGAGTAATTGACGTTTCAAGCCGGGCCTCGCTGCTGAGACCAGGGGTGGTTGCCGCAGAGAGAAATCACAAAGAAAAATCCCAAGCGGTGCAGCCGGGATTTGAACCACAACCTCTCTGTATCGAGGCCGGCGCTTTGCCTCGAGATCAACCAGTCCCCCGAATATTGTGTATGGGCTCTTTCACTGAACAAAGATGGTGACTGGGTGGTCCATCGGTAAGACGTCGGCCTCTAGACAAGAAGAACCCGGGTTCTATTCCCACCACAGGCGATGGAAAACAAACACACACACACACACAAACAAATAAATGGAAACAAAAATGGCTTAATCCTCCCCTGGTCTGTGAGCAGTGAGATCAAACAATCAAATGTCTAGTCCTCTCTGAGCAGTGAGATCAAACGATCAAATGTCTAGTCCTCTCTGAGCAGTGAGATCAAACGATCAAATGTCTAGTCCTCTCTGGGCAGTGAGATCAAACGATCAAATGTCTAGTCCTCTCTGGGCAGTGAGATCAAACGATCAAATGTCTAGTCCTCTCTGGGCAGTGAGATCAAACGATCAAATGTCTAGTCCTCTCTGGGCAGTGAGATCAAACAATCAAATGTCTAGTCCTCTCTGAGCAGTGAGATCAAACGATCAAATGTCTAGTCCTCTCTGGGCAGTGAGATCAAACGATCAAATGTCTAGTCCTCTCGGGCAGTGAGATTAAACGATCAAATGTCTAGTCCTCTCTGGGCAGTGAGATCAAATGTCTAGTCCTCTCTGAGCAGTGAGATCAAATGTCTAGTCCTCTCTGGGCAGTGAAATCAAACGATCAAATGTCTAGTCCTCTCTGGGCATTGAGATCAAACTATAAAATGTGTAGCCCTCTCTGGGCAGTGAGATCAAACGATCAAATGTCTAGTCCTCTCTGGGCAGTGAGATCAAATGTCTAGTCCTCTCTGGGCAGTGAGATCAAATGTCTAGTCCTCTCTGAGCAGTGGGATCAAATGCCTAGTCCTCTCTGGGCAGTGACATCAAATATCTAGTCCTCTCTGAGCAATGAGATCAAATGTCTAGTCCTCTCTGTGCAGTGACATGAAATATCTAGTCCTCTCTGGGCAATGAGATCAAATGTCTAGCCCTCTCAGGGAAATGAGATCAAATGTCTAGTCCTCTCTGGGCAATGAGATCAAATGTCTAGTCCACTCTGGGCAGTGAGATCAAATGTCTAGTCCAGTCTGGGCAGTGAGATCAAATGTCTAGTCCTCTCATGGAAGTGAGATCAAATGTCTAGTCCTCTCATGGAAGTGAGATCAAATGTCTAGTCCACTCTGGGCAGTGAGATCAAATGTCTAGTCCACTCTGGGCAGTGAGATCAAATGTCTAGTCCTTTCATGGAAGTGAGATCAAATGTCTAGTCCTCATAGGGCAGTGAGATCAAATGTCTAGTCCTCATAGGGCAGTGAGATCAAATGTCTAGTCCTCATAGGGCAGTGAGATCAAATGTCTAGTCCTCATAGGGCAGTGAGATCAAATGTCTAGTCCTCTCAGGGTAGTGAGATCAAATGTCTAGTCCCCATAGGGCAGTGAGATAAAATGTCTCGTCCTCTCTAAAACCGGCGAATAACATGGGGCCCCGTGTGCATTCTGCGCACGTTAAAGTAGTTTTATAAATTGGAAATCTTAAAAAGTAGGCCAAAAATCGCCCGCTGCCGAGGCAAAGTTAATAAGAGAATTCTCCCCAAAAAGTTTCAACTCTGGACGATAAAAGATATGAGAGTTCCTCTGCAGTCGGAGAATATCTGCATGTATGGCGGAGGACACCTGAGCTCACAACTGTCGGTGTGGAAAATAGAGAAAAGTGATATTCACACAAAACACAGTCGTTCGGGACTTAGCTGGAGATATCAAGCTGACGAAGGCAGACAAACAAACAAACAAGCAAACAAACAAACAAAACAACTGAACAAAGATCGTCAGCTCGATATGTTTATGTCGTTCAGTTGTTTTTTCTCATTGTCTTTTTTATTTAATATTACAGAATATGAGTTACATGGCCCTAGTTCATCTCATTTTTGTTGTCCCAATGTCTTTACTTTTGTCATCCCAATATCTCGTTTTTGTCATCCCAATGTCCCGTTTTTGTCATCAAGTGTTCCGTTTTTGTCATCCCAATATCTCGTTTTTGTCATCCCAATATCTCGTTTTTGTCATCCTAATATCTCGTTTTTGTCATCCCAATATCTCGTTTTTGTCATCCAATATCTCGTTTTTGTCATCGCAATATCTCATTTCTGTCATCCCAATATCTCGCTTTTGTCATCCCAATATCTCGTTTTTGTCATCCCAATATCTCGCTTTTGTCATCCCAATATCTCGTTTTTGTCATCCCAATATCTCATTTTTGTCATCCCAATGTCCCGTTTTTGTCATCCCAATATCTCGTTTTTGTCATCCCAAATATCTCGTTTTTGTCATCAAGTGTTCCGTTTTTGTCATCCCAATACCTCGTTTTTGTCCTAAAGCGTTCCGTTTTTGTCATCCCAATATCCCGTTTTTGTCATCCCAATATCTCGTTTTTGTCATCCCAATATCTCGTTTTTGTCATCCCATTGTCCCGTTTTTGTCATCCCAATATCTCGTTTTTGTCATCCCAAATATCTCGTTTTTGTCATCAAGTGTCCCCTTTTTGTCATCCCAATATCTCGTTTTTGTCATCCCAATATCTCGTTTTTGTCATCCCAATATCTCGATTTTGTCATCCCAATATCTCGTTTTTGTCATCCCAATGTCCCGTTTTTGTCATCCCAATGTCCCGTTTTCGTCATCCCAATGTCCCGTTTTTGTCATCCCAATATCTCGTTTTTGTCATCCCAAATATCTCGTTTTTGTCATCAAGTGTCCCGTTTTTGTCATCCCAATATCTCATTTTTGTCATCAAGCGTTCCGTTTTTGTCATACCAATATCTCGTTTTTGTCATCCCAATATCTCGTTTTTGTCATCCCAATATCTCGCTTTTGTCATCCCAATATCTCGTTTTTGTCATCACAATATCTCGTTTTTGTCATCAAGTGTTCCGTTTTTCTCATCCCATTATCTCGTTTTTGTCATCCCATTGTCCCGTTTTTGTCATCCCAATATCTCGTTTTTGTCATCCCAAATATCTCGTTTTTGTCATCAAGTGTCCCGTTTTTGTCATCCCAATATCTCGTTTTTGTCATCCCAATATCTCGTTTTTGACATCCCAATATCTCGTTTTTGTCAACAAGTGTTCCGTTTTTGCCATCCCAATATCGCGTTTTTGTCATCCCAATGTCCCGTTTTTGTCATCCCAATGTCCCGTTTTTGTCATCCCAATATCTCGTTTTTGTCATCCCAAATATCTCGTTTTTGTCATCAAGTGTCCCGTTTTTGTCATCCCAATATCTCGTTTTTGTCATCAAGCGTTCCGTTTTTGTCATCCCAATATCTCGTTTTTGTCATCCCAATATCTCGTTTTTGTCATACCAATATCTCGTTTTTGTCATCCCAATATCTCGTTTTTGTCATCCCAATATCTCGTTTTTGTCATCCCAATATCTCGTTTTTGTCATCACAATATCTCGTTTTTGTCATCAAGTGTTCCGTTTTTGTCATCCCAATATCTCGCTTTTGTCATCCCAATATCTCGTTTTTGTCATCCCAATATCTCGTTTTTGTCATCCCAATATCTCGCTTTTGTCATCCCAATATCTCGTTTTTGACATCCCAATATCTCGTTTTTGTCATCAAGTGTTCCGTTTTTGCCATCCCAATATCTCGTTTTTGTCATCCCAATATCTCGTTTTTGTCATCCCAATATCTCGTTTTTGTCATCCCAATATCTCGTTTTAATGATCCCAATATCTCGCTTTTGTCATCCCAATATCTCGTTTTTGTCAACAAGTGTTCCGTTTTTGTCATCCCAATATCTCGTTTTTATCTTCCCAATATCTCGTTTTTGTCATGCCAATATCTCGTTTTTGTCATCCCAATATCTCATTTCTGTCATCCCAATATCTCGCTTTTGTCATCCCAATATCTCGTTTTTGTCATCCCAATATCTCGCTTTTGTCATCCCAATATCTAGTTTTGGTCATCCTAATATCTCATTTTTGTCATCCCAATGTCCCGTTTTGTCATCCCAATATCTCGTTTTTGTCATCCCAAATATCTCGTTTTTGTCATCAAGTGTTCCGTTTTTGTCATCCCAATACCTCGTTTTTGTCATCAAGCGTTCCATTTTTGTCATCCCAATATCTCGTTTTTGTCATCCCAATATCTCGTTTTTGTAATCCCAATATCTCGTTTTTGTCATCCCATTGTCCCGTTTTTGTCATCCCAATATCTCGCTTTTGTCATCCCAAATATCTCGTTTTTGTCATCAAGTGTCCCGTTTTTGTCATCCCAATATCTCGTTTTTGTCATCCCAATATCTCGTTTTTATCATCCCAATATCTCGTTTTTGTCATCCCAATATCTCGTTTTTGTCATCCCAATGTCCCGTTTTTGTCATCCCAATGTCCCGTTTTTGTCATCCCAATATCTCGTTTTTGTCATCCCAATATCTCGTTTTTATCATCCCAATATCTCGTTTTTGTCATGCCAATATCTCGTTTTTGTCATGCCAATATCTCGTTTTTGTCATCCTAATATCTCGTTTTTGTCATCCCAATATCTCGTTTTTGTCATCCCAATATCTCGTTTTTGTCATCAAGTGTTCTGTTTTTGTCATCCCAATATCTCGCTTCTGTCATCCTAATATCTCGTTTTTGTCATCCCAATATTTCGTTTTTGTCATCCTAATATCTCGCTTTTGTCATCCCAATATCTCGTTTTTGGCATCAAGTGTTCCGTTTTTCTCATCCCATTATCTCGCTTTTGTCTTCCCAATATCTCGCTTTTGTCATCCCAATATCTCGTTTTTGTCATCCCAATATCTCGTTTTTGTCATCCCAATATCTCGTTTTTGTCATCCCAATATCTAGTTTTGTCATCCCAATATCTCGTTTTTGTCATCCCAATATCTCGTTTTTGCCATCCCAATATCTCGTTTTTGTCATCAAGTGTTCCGTTTTTGTCATTCCGATATCTCGTTTTTGTCATCCCAATATCTCGTTTTTGTCATCAAGTGTTCCGTTTTTGTCATTCCAATATCCCGTTTATGTCTTTCCAATATCTCGTTTTTGTCATTCCAATATCCCGTTTTTGTCATCCCAATATCCCGTTTTTGCCATTCCAATATCCTGTTTTTGTCATCAACTGTCCCGTTTTTGCCATCCCAATGTCCCGTTTTTGACATCCCAATATCCCGTTTTTGTCATTCCAATATCCCGTTTTTGTCATCCCAATATCCCGTTTTTGCCATTCCAATGTCCTGCTTTTGTCATCAACTGTCCCGTTTTTGCCATCCCAATGTCCCGTTTTTGCCATCCCAATATCCCGTTTTTGTCATCCCAATATCCCGTTTTTGTTACCAAGTTTCCCGTTTTTGCCATCCCAATATCCCGTTTTTGCCATCCCAATATCCCGTTTTTGCCATCCCAATATCCCGTTTTTGTTACCAAGTTTCCCGTTTTTGCCATCCCAATATCCCGTTTTTGTCATCCCAATATCCCGTTTTTGTTACCAAGTGTCCCGTTTTAGCTACCCCAATATCCCGTTTTTGTCACCAAGTGTCCCGTTTTTGCCATCCCAATATCCCGTTTTTGTCATTTCAATATCCCGTTTTTGTCACCAAGTGTCCCGTTTTTGCCATCCCAATATCCCGTTTTTGTCATCCCAATATCTCGTTTTTGTTACCAAGTGTCTCGTTTTTGCCATCCCAATATCCCGTTGTTATAGTATATTTATTGTTTCTTATTTCTTAATATTATATTATCGTTCACCACAGATTCTTTTTCTCTCATTATACAATCATTATCAGTTTATTGATTTCTGTTATTAATCCTATGTTCTATAATTCTATTTGTCCTATGATCGTTCTGTAGTGGATGCACTTATATTAAATTAATGTTAATTAATTCGGGACTTCTCTGAGGCAAATCGCCGATGGATATGATCAGCCCCAAGTGCATATCTTGCATACAACATTATTCAACTTACGTTCATGAGAAATGTGAAACAACTTGAAATACTCTTAAGCACTTTCACAACACGAAAGTTCATATTTTCATTGTTATGCTCACTACTCTCTATCAACTTAATAACTTCTTAACTCACTTGAAACCACAACTTGAATATTCTAACTCTTAACTAACTGGCTCAACTTTCTAATCTTAACTTAACTTCTACTAACTGCCTTCGGCAGTTCGGCAGTTCGGTCGAAGCCGGACTAAGCTTACTTAGTCTACATCTTGACTTCTCTCTCTCTCTCTCTCTCTCTCTCTCTCTCTCTCTCTCTCTCTAACTGTAACTGTAACTGTATTAAACCTATTGTGTTGAAGTTTAAATATTCCAACCACAACTCTTCGCCTAAAAGTCAGCAGCCAATCAAACTGTCGCAAAGTGACTATTTGCACTCGTCTGCTCACTTGAGTTGGTCACTCATCGTCATGCTGTGGCCGTAACTTGAACTATTCTCATGGTTTGATGAAAACACATTGTTTTCGTGAATCTCTATGCCCTATTTAAATTGATTATTACCTCATGACAATGACCTATCCTGGTAGTTGGATGACAACTTATTTATCAGACGGGCCAAAGTCATGGGGTCAATGCAGGCTATTGTCATGCATAGCCTAAAGGTTGAAGTGGAAATTTCCATGGACCTAAACTCATCATCGTGTCGTCCAGTAATTCTGGACCTTACCTCCTTTTCACTTTCTGTGTATCCACTACCCCCTATGTGAACTTCTATTATCTCCTAACTTGTTATTCTGGCTGGAAATTTCCCATACTTAAATTTATGTCCTAACACTGATTGTCGCTACCATATGTTACTGCTATTGTCTATTGAGAAGCGGGTAACAACTAAGTTACCTGCCCCCACGCTTCCATTAACTAACTCTAACACCGTTTTTGCCATCCCAATGTCCCATTATTATCACCGAGTGTCCTGTTTTTGCCATCCCAATGTCCTCTTTTTGTCCCCAGCAAGCATGAACTACCCAGACAGTGCCAGACAATGAATGTTAGAAAACACGCGCCGTTGTAGGGAGTTACGCGCAAATACATTTTCACGTGTTTGAAATGAAAGAACAATTTGAAGAACAACTTTACACGTCACACATCCAAGTGTGACTTTTGGAGAATGTTGAATTACTGCCAGTACATTTTGTGAAGCCATCGTCATATTTCTGGTTGTATGGTCACCACAACGCCGAGTCGCCTTTCTTTACTAGCAAAAAAAGCTGTCTGTAGATGTATTGGACACAAATAATAATAAATAAATATTATTATATAAGGAACTTCCGAGGCGATAATAGGGAATAATAGAACAAAGAAGTATGTGTTAGCACTCGGAAAAATGGACAGTATATCCAGTATATAACCACTGGAAACTACTATTTGTTCTGTTTCGTCCAATAAATGTTTGTCTACAACACAAGTATTCAGCCCTACTGGGAGATACTTGCATTAATAGGAAAGTACAAATATACAATTTATTTCCGGTCTGTGATCGTTACCCTATGCTATAGTCATTGAGAACGCCTTCGTGTAAGACACTGCTGCAATAGCTAATTTTTTTAGTTAGCTGCGTGGCAGTGTGCCAAGCGTTCGGCTTCTCGTGGCAAGGCGCGGTGCCAGGGAGTACGGGTTCGATCCCGCTTCGGACCATATATTGTTCTTTGTTTTTTTCTGTTGTTGTTTGTCTGTCAATTTTTCCGAGTTCTAACACATACTTCTTTGTTCTATTATTCCCTGTAGATGTATTGTAGTTTACAGCAAGTCTGGATATTTGCGCCTGTCGGTCCAACACATCCCAGCTTAGTAAACTAGTCTTGGGTCGTCCTTCCCTATTTAATCCCTACTTTTATGGTCAGGCTGGCTTTACCTGCCTGTCTACCTACCTGCCTACCTAATAACCTACCTGCCTACCTACCTATATACCTACCTACACACCTGCCTACCTACCTACTTACCTGCTTGCCTGTCTGCATGCCTACCTATCTAACTACCTACTACCTACCTACCTCCCTACCTGCCTGCCTGCCAAACCTACCTAAGTATCAGTCTATCTATTTACATATCTAAGTATCTATCTACATATCTACCTGTCTGTCTGTTTGTTCGTCCGTCTGTCTGTCTGTCTGTCTGTATATCCGTCCATCCACCAACTCACCTATCCACCAACCCATCTATCTTTCGCTCGCCTCAAGTGTTGTCTATATCTGCAATGTCGTTTCCTGTATACATTTGACTATTCTTTTATCGAATTCTTGTTTAAAGCTCATATAATTGTGCCTGTAGTGTTGTATCTATGGACCAATGGGATATCCATTATGCACTATATACACTGCAGTTTTCAAGTATGGGGTAATCTGGATTATCACCTACTCCATGGAGACGTGATCACCTACGCCAACAGGCATGGTACCTGATGCTGATGATAAAGATGATAAACATGATAATAAACAAAAAAGCTTTATTCTCGCGCGCTTAGATATCTTGACTGTCCTTCAAGAGCCACGCCTAACCTCCACGCTACGCTTTCCCACTTACTTGCCTATTCTGTTTGAAAGTTTCAAATTTCACCTTTAAGACTTTACTACAAGTTTCACGCCTAGTCTCAATCGAAACTTTCCCCACCGCCCCAGGCACTGGTTTGACATTTGACAACAAAGTCTGCAGCAAAAAAAAAAAAAATAGAAACGTTATGCCAGGGGTTCTCAAGTTTTGTAGGGTTAACGTCTTAGTGTCAGCAGCTTGTTGTCGCCTCCATGCTTTCGTAAAGTCCTTGTCCTTTTCTTCTATTATTGACTACTCTTAATTGCTCACTTAGTTCATAAATTGTAAATCCCCTCCCTCTCAGTTCATAAATTGTAAATCCCCTCCCTCTCAGTTCATAAATTGTAAATCCCCTCCCTCTCAGTTCATAAATTGTAAATCCCCTCCCTCTCAGTTCATAAATTGTAAATCCCCTCCCTCCCTCTCAGTTCATAAATTGTAAATCCCCTCCCTCCCTCTCAGTTCATAAATTGTAAATCCCCTCCCTCTCAGTTCATAAATTGTAAATCCCCTCCCCCCTCCCTCTCAGTTCATAAATTGTAAACCCCTCCCTCTCAGTTCATAAATTGTAAATCCCCTCCCTCTCTGTTCATAAATTGTAAATCCCCTCCCTCTCTGTTCATAAATTGTAAATCCCCTCCCTCTCTGTTGATAAATTGTCAATTGGTGACGGGTCAATCAGCTGATGACAGTGTTACCAGGGTAGTCATCCATTTAAAATGTCTCGGTAACAAGATCACTGTCTAAGAATTGAACCTGATTGAATGTGATCGAATTACACCATTCTAACAGAAGAAATAATAGAGAAGAAATTAAACCATTCCTAACAGAAGAAATAATAGAGAAGAAATTAAACCATTCCTAACAGAAGAAATAGTTCTCATAGCAGTCAGATAAAAACGATGCAGGAAAACACAAATGAACTATCATCAATAGCCAGCAAAATTGGGCTTGAGGTCAATCATGAAAAGACTAAAGTCATGAAAAGTTTAATTCCAACAAGTGACAAAATATACATGGAAAACAAACCAGTAGAAGAGATCGATCACTTTATCTATCTTGGAAGTCACATTGATCGAGAAGGGGATACGAGCAAAGAAATTAGAATCAGACTGGCTAAAGCAGCAATGTCTTTCAGAAGCCTTGAAAAGTTGTGGAAATCAAAACTCATTAGCACAAACACAAAACTTAGGCTATTCAAATCAAATGTACTATCAACCCTTACGTATGCGTGTGAAAGCTGGAAAGCAACAAGAGATATAGAAACAAAGTTGAACGCATTCGAAAATAAATGTCTAAGGAAAATACTTGGTATAGAATGGAACGAATTCAAAACAAACGAGGAAATTAGAGAAATCGCCAATCAACCACTAATATCTTCAGTAATAAAGAAAAGACGATGGTCATACGTTGGACATGTGATGAGAAGAGATAATAATCGAATAGCGAAGCAAGCCCTCATATGGGAAACAACAGGTAAAAGAAAAAGAGGAAGACCCAGGGAGACACTGAGAAGAACATTGATGAGAGAGGCAAGAGCAGCAGGAATCGGCTCCCTCAATGAGATAGAACTGCTTGCACAGAACAGAGACAGATGGCGAGATTTAATAAAATATCTTTAAAAGAAAACTGCTAGAACAAAAATTCATATAGGAGAAGGTGTATCTTGGTCTACGCCCTATGGGCCGGTTACGGCTCGAAAGGTCAATAGATAGATAGAACAGAAGAAATAATAGAGAAGAAATTGCACCATTCTAACAGAAGAAATAATAGAGAAGAAATTAAACCATTCCTAACAGAAGAAATAATAGAGAAGAAATTGCACCATTCTAACAGAAGAAATAATAGAGAAGAAATTAAACCATTCCTAACAGAAGAAATAATAGAGAAGAAATTAAACCATTGCTAACAATATACCAGAAATAAACGTTTCGGGGACACCCCTCCCTCCCTCTCAGTTTATAAATTGTAAATCACCTCCTCTCAGTTTATAAATTGTAAATCACCTCCTCTCAGTTTATAAATTGTAAATCACCTCCTCTCAGCTTATAAATTGTAAATCACCTCCTCTCAGTTTATAAATTGTAAATCACCTCCTCTCAGTTTATAAATTGTAAATCACCTCCTCTCAGCTTATAAATTGTAAATCACCTCCTCTCAGTTTATAAATTGTAAATCACCTCCTCTCAGTTTATAAATTGTAAATCACCTCCTCTCAGTTTATAAATTGTAAATCACCTCCTCTCAGTTTATAAATTGTAAATCACCTCCTCTCAGCTTATAAATTGTAAATCACCTCCTCTCAGTTTATAAATTGTAAATCACCTCCTCTCAGTTTATAAATTGTAAATCACCTCCTCTCAGTTTATAAATTGTAAATCACCTCCTCTCAGTTTATAAATTGTAAATCACCTCCTCTCAGTTTATAAATTGTAAATCACCTCCTCTCAGTTTATAAATTGTAAATCACCTCCTCTCAGTTATAAATTGTAAATCACCTCCTCTCAGTTTATAAATTGTAAATCACCTCCTCTCAGTTTATAAATTGTAAATCACCTCCTCTCAGTTTATAAATTGTAAATCACCTCCTCTCAGTTTATAAATTGTAAATCACCTCCTCTCAGTTTATAAATTGTAAATCACCTCCTCTCAGTTTATAAATTGTAAATCACCTCCTCTCAGTTTATAAATTGTAAATCACCTCCTCTCAGTTTATAAATTGTAAATCACCTCCTCTCAGTTTATAATTTGTAAATCACCTCCTCTCAGTTTATAAATTGTAAATCACCTCCTCTCAGTTCACAAACTATCTCCCACCTACACATCCCCCTCCATTTCAAAAACTCGTTCCCGTCGTCTGCCCTACACACTTGTGTCCACATTAAAACATCAGTAACTTATCTTCCTCATCCAATAGACCTGACATCTTTCTGATTCCATCAACTCATCCACATCCAATAGACCTGACATCTTTCTGATTCCATCAACTCATCCACATCCATATTTATTTCCCAACAAAATCCTTATTGACCTATTTTTTCATTAAAATCATTCATTCCCATCGCTCACATTTCTTAACAAACTCATTCTCATCGCTCACATTTCTTAACAAACTCATTCTCATCGCTCACAATTCTCCACAAACTCATTCTCATTGCTCACATTTCTCCACAAACTCATTCCTATCGCTCACATTTCTCCACAAACTCATTCTCATCGTTCACATTTCTCCACAAACTCATTCTCATCGTTCACAATTCTCCACACTCATTCTCATCGTTCACATTTCTTAACAAACTCATTCTCATCGCTCACAATTCTCCACAAACTCATTCTCATCGCTCACATTTCTCCACAAACTCATTCTCATCGCTCACAATTCTCCACACTCATTCTCATCGTTCACAATTCTCCACACTCATTCTCATCGCTCACATTTCTCCACAAACTCATTCTCATCGCTCGCAATTCTCCACACTCATTCTCATCGTTCACATTTCTCCACAAACTCATTCTCATCGTTCACATTTCTCCACAAACTCATTCTCATCGCTCACATTTTTCCACAAACTCATTCTCATCGTTCACATTTCTCCACAAACTCATTCTCATCGCTCACATTTTTCCACAAACTCATTCTCATCGCTCACATTTCTCCACAAACTCATTCTCATCGCTCACAATTCTCCACACTCATTCTCATCGCTCACAATTCTCCACACTCATTCTCATCGCTCACAATTCTCCACACTCATTCTCATCGCTCACAATTCTCCACAAACTCATTCTCATCGCTCACATTTCTCCACAAACTCATTCTCATCGCTCACAATTCTCCACACTCATTCTCATCGCTCACAATTCTCCACACTCATTCTCATCGCTCACAATTCTCCACAAACTCATTCTCATCGCTCACAATTCTCCACAAACTCATTCTCATCGCTCACATTTCTCCACAAACTCATTCTCATCATTCACATTTCTCCACAAACTCATTCTCATCGCTCACAATTCTCCACACTCATTCTCATCGCTCACATTTCTCCACAAACTCATTCTCATCGTTCACATTTCTCCACAAACTCATTCTGATCGCTCACATTTTTCCACAAACTCATTCTCATCGTTCACATTTCTCCACAAACTCATTCTCATCGCTCACATTTTTCCACAAACTCATTCTCATCGCTCACATTTCTCCACAAACTCATTCTCATCGCTCACAATTCTCCACACTCATTCTCATCGCTCACAATTCTCCACACTCATTCTCATCGCTCACAATTCTCCACAAACTCATTCTCATCGCTCACAATTCTCCACAAACTCATTCTCATCGCTCACATTTCTCCACAAACTCATTCTCATCGCTCACATTTCTCCACAAACTCATTCTCATCGCTCACATTTCTCCACAAACTCATTCTCATCGTTCACAATTCTCCACAAACTCATTCTCATCGCCCAATTTCTTGAATAAACTCATCCTTATCGTTCTATCTTTTCCCAATAATGTATCTTTATCGTTCTATCTTTTCCCATAGATTCATCCTCATCTTTCTATCTTTCCCCATAAAATCATTCTCATCTTCATATCTTTTCCCATAGATTCATCCTTATCTTTCTATCTTTCCCCATAAAATCATCTTCATCTTTCTATCTTTTCCCATAGATTCATCCTTATCTTTCTATCTTTCCCCATACAATCATCTTCATCTTTCTATCTTTTCCCATAGATTCATCCTTATCGCTCTATCTTTCCCCATAAACTCACCTTTACCGTCACTTCTGCTCCTTACATTTACCTTCACTGTCTCCTTTGTTTCTGGAACTCATCTTCGCCACTCCCATACAAACTTATCCATAGCCAACATCCCCATCCCTCGTAGTCCCTCACAAATGATTAAAATATCAACACTCGGCCAAGCCTCGTGATATAACTCGCATGATAAATATTGATATCCAGTAACCTACAAAAAGGTAAATGTGACAGCGAAATACTGCGATCGACATCAGAGAAGATCAGACTAGGAATCTACGACGTACGTCCACGCAATGATTACGCAAACAACACTCATCCATGCTCAAACACGCACGCATGCTGTTGTTGTATTAATCTCATACAGTTATCATATCGTCCGTACTTCTAGCACGCTCAAAATATTGTCAGTGCCTTTTGTTTTCAATCTACGTTACGCGAGAGGGCCTTTATTTTGTAACTAGCTACTTATTCTGACTCTCTTTTGTTCTTCAACTGATTCTAGAGTTTGTTCTTATCTTCTGACTCTCTTTTTGTTCTTCAACTGATTCTAGAGTTTGTTCTTATCTTCTGACTTTCTTTTGTTCTTCAACTGATTCTAGAGTTTGTTCTTATCTTCTGACTTTCTTTTTGTTCTTCAACTGATTCTAGAGTTTGTTCTTAATTTCTGACTCTCTTTTTGTTCTTCAACTGATTCTAGAGTTTGTTCTTATCTTCTGACTTTCTTTTGTTCTTCAACTGATTCTAGAGTTTGTTCTTATCTTCTGACTCTCTTTTTGTTCTTCAACTGATTCTAGA